>KZ505940.1:538861-563646 GCA_002844005.1 Limosa lapponica baueri
AAAAAGGGGGCAACAATGTTAGGATTTTTATTCTGCCACATTGTATGTAGTATCTGAGAGCCTTCCACCTATAGCAGAGAAGAGCTGGGATTTAACTTCGCAGTCTAACAGTGTGGGGGAGGGCTAAGAAGGGAGAGCGTGCTGCTGCTTGTGGTAGGATTTTTGGCTTGGGTATTTTACGCATTATTTTGGTATGACATTTGTACCTGAAGTTGTTCTGACACTTGCAATGTGTGGGTGTGTGTAGTAGGTAGCGGGACATGGCTTTCTGGTGATGGAAATCTACTGTTGCATGTATGCTGTTAATGTACTACACAGCTCAGAAAGCTTTTCTGTGTGCATGTGCATATATTAAAATATTTGATACTGCATCTAAGAAGTGCTGAGATCGAGGGATGATTAAAATGGTGATTCTGCTATTTCTGAATACACAGATTGTTGATGGTGTTTTCTGGAATGTTTGATGAATTAATTTATCTGTTTAGTGTTATATTAACTGTGTGGTATTGCAGAGTTATATAAGCATTGGATTGGGAGATTGTATCCATTTTGAGCTGAGTAGTGACTTTGTTTAGATTTAGTGATTAATATTGTATTTCTTCATGCGTTGGAATAAAATATGGAGCTTCAGTGGAGACAATAACTTATTGATATTGCTGCAAACTCTATGTATATGTGAGCACAATTCTTTTGTGAATTTTACAGGAGGCAAGATTACAAGAGTAGACTGATATTGCAAATTTGATTGGGGAATTGTTTGGATGTCTTCACTGACAGTCACTTCCAGGTCAAGTTTTGGAGTGTTTTAAATATGCTCTGAAAATGTTTGTTTGCTTTCTTGATTGTTTGCTGTTATATTTCCTTGCTGGTTAGGAGGAGAAAGCTTTCAGCTGTGCAAGATTCATCAGTGTTACTTTTTCCTTTGTATCTTCTTTCACCAGGTCTTCCCCATCTTGGGCACTTTCTCAGTAATTTTAATGCTCGTAAAGTACCACAGTAACAAGCCAGGAGAAGTCATCCTGTCATGTCAGTTCAGGAGAAGATAGATGTACTGATGCAGTGAGTAAATTTGTGATCAAACTGTCTCTGGGTTGGCTTATTGTAAATAAATATAGAGATAATTTGGTGCCTAATCTCCACCTGCCTTTCATGTAGGGAATGAGAGGTCAGAAACTGTCACGTATAAATGAATTTTGACAACTGCAGTTTATGCAATACAAAAATTTCAAGTTAATGTTAAAAATGTACAGAATAACTATTTGATTGGAAGTACTTGGACTTCTAAGTGTATGTCAATGAGTTTAAAGAACAGGAATGCGTACACTTGTAGGTGTTTGCTACTTCCTACTTCATAGCTTCTTTCTGAGGTAGGTTTTTGTCTTGTTTAGTAGATAAAGGATGATTATATGTTAGATGATCCCTTTTTGTGACCATTTTCAAGCTTTCAAAAAATTTGTATTCTCCCTGCAAGAAAAAAGCGGACACAATTTAACGTAGTAGGTTTTCAACCTTTTTTTTATTTATTATTACTTTAAAACCACTAAAAGAGTGTCCTGTAGATGATATGGAAGTCTGAAAAATGAATGTAAGCCTACCAACAATGGACTAATCTTCTTAGTTGCTTTTGCAGACCTCTAGGAAATAACGGCTGCAGTGTAAAAACTGCTGATCTAATGCTGTATCTATACTGAAGTCAGAGACCTCTGGACAGGGTAATAACACTAGCCAGCAAAGATAACGACAGAAGTCGAGCTGCTTGGTAGTGTTAAGTACAAACTGTTTCACTTTGAGAAGAACAGTTGCCTAATAATGACTTTCATGGTCCTGCCCCTGAAATCCTACAAATGGTAAACTTTGATTTTTAAATGTACTTGTTATTTTGATGACCTCAGTCAAGGAAACTTGGGAGGGGCAAAGAAGCAGAGAATAATTATTTGAAGTACAAGCAGATGCTACTCGAACTTCTCAAGGAAGTTTCTTGCGTAGAAAGGCAGGGTTAAAGAAATGGAGCTTTTTGTACTGAAAACAATGCAATACTTTAGCTAGTGTCTCTCCAACTTTCTCTGTGTATGACCTATCACCTCAAGGATGAAGTGCTTTCAATAGTAAAAGACTGAAGTGGGTCGTTAAAAGAAGGTCTTTCAGAACATTTGTAAAAAAATAAGTGTTTGCAAAATAAATAATAGCAAGCTACTTAAAAAGATGTATGAGAGTGTTTTAGTTTGTTGCTAAGTCAAGATAAACCGAAGTTAAAGATATGCATTGGTGAAGTTAAAGATGTGCCTTAAGTGATTTGTTAGTCAGCCTTGTAAATTCATTAATGACTTTTATTTACTAACTAAGAATACTTTTTTTTAAAGTGCTTCTGGTGTTTTCTAGGTTGCTGGAATAAATTGTCTTTGGCTGTCACAGAAGAGCAATTTCTGGTGCTCTTGACATATCTGATGAAATACTCTCACTGGTGTATATGTGTACTTGAACTGAAGAAGTAGAGAGGAGGAAGGAGGCTAGTACACTGTAGCAGCAGCATACCTGGCCAGTATTTGTAAGAACTGAGAAGTGGTCTTTCAAAACCGAGTATCAATTTGACTAGCAGGGGAAAACCAGTACTCTGTGCTGTAGAATCTCTCTTCTATAAAGCAGGTAGGAAACAGCTTCTCTGAAATACACAGAATAATTCTGGGATTGGAGGTGGGCTTGTGAGCTCATTTATCTCTGGTGTCGTGGACTCCCAGAGCCGTGAGTGCGTGATTCTGTACAGGTGTTGTGTTTGATTTGAAGAGAGGCCCAGGAATTTATGTAACAGTGATTATATCAGAAAAGGTTTGGGAATATCTATGCTGTTTCTCTTAAGTTGAACTCTCACCAGTATTTTAACCATGCCTGCCGTTAGTCCACACACCACTGCCAGCACAACATCCCATGCAGTTTTTGTGGATTCTTGGTTCTAACATTCACTAAATCTGTTCAGCTGAGTGTATAAATTGCATTCCCTGTTCCGGTATAGTTCTGGCTTTAAACTATGTTTTTTCTTAGTAAGGAAGCAGCTGTATGTCACTTCAGTGCTAATGGTTTCCTTGAAAAGAATGAGTAAGTTCTTCTGAGAGTGAAACTAGAGTGTCCCAGCATCTGAATGAAGAGGGATAAATCTGCCAAACGACACGGACACTAGTGCAGAAATGACATGGAGATTAAGGTGGATAGAATGTGGTGTGTTGTTGCTCGTATACTGGCGGCCTAGCCTGCATGCTGGGACTTAGGTTGCCTGTAGTCTCCTTGTGGCTCTGCTGATGTCGCTGCAGCACCTGAAGATACTGCTGCAATGAGGCTTTGCATCCGTTCTGTCAGAGCTAAGTACTCCATCAGAGTAGCTGTAGATAGGGAAGTACGTCTGCATCAGTGACCTTCAGTTTACAGCCTGAGGGGTTAATGTAACTGCAGTCAGCAGAGGTAGGCTGTGAACTAGGAAGGCTGAAGACAAAGACGTGGGTCCTGTCTGTCCACTCTTGGAAGTGAAGGCCATCAGGCCCTCCAGAGATGGGGAGAGAGGTGTGGTTACACCTCCAGCTGAGTCTGGATTTGACTGCAGAGGGAGTATGGGACATACTTTGAAACAGTGTCAAAAAGTGAGCAAGGCACAGTGAATTTCAAAGGAGTCATTAAATGTTTTGTTAAAAAATTGCTGGGTTTCATAAGCTTCTAGAACAGGATCTTTCAAATGTGAGTTTTGAGACATACTGAGACATACTGCAGGTTCCTGTATTGAGCAGACAAGAAAATATATGAAAGAGGTGTAAGGATCAAATTGGTTGACCACCTTGCTTTTGTTTTTGCTTCTCCTGTCAGTACTAGTGTGGAGGACATCAGACAGGACTTTTAAAAGTGTGAGAACTTGACTTTAACTGATGTGCTGTTCTGTTCTGGTCCCATGTCCCCTCTGCACCCCCCAGTGCAAAATACCTGGAAATCTTGCCATGCAAAGCTAACGAGGCAAAACACTCAGACCTGACAGAGAGCAAGACAGGTGTCTAAGTAAGAATACTCTCCATGGTTATCTCCGTGGTCTTATTTGGAAAGACTGTAAACGAATAGGGATTGTCTGCTTTTAGCTGAGAGGAATAGGTCAGATCCTGGCTGTAGGAAGATCCACGGACATGCTGCTTTCCATTACAGGTTTTAATTCTTCTTTTGAAACAATGGCTGATGGCTCCCATGGTAGTCAGCCCACCTTGCCTGGTATCTTTTTGGGTTTGCCTTGACACTTTGTTTTCCAGTTTTTCTTTCACTTAGAATGTTACGTATATCTCTCTGTTGTCATGTGGGGTTTTGTAATGCTGTCCTAATGATACAAGCAAACATCACCCCTGAGCTGCTGACCGACTGCCGCCGAGGGCAGGTGGGGGTGCCCCTTTCCCCCCCTGCTCTTGGGGACATACAGCTCCTGGGGGCAGCCAGCTCCTGTGACCCCCTGTCCCCTGGGAAGGGGGCTAGCATATGCCTTTGGGAGAGAAGGTTGACGCAGGGCAGGAGATGCTCTTACCGAGTTACCCCTGGCTTGGTGTTGCTTTGAATTTTAGCCTGAAAAGCCTCGCGGTTCTTGAAGCTGTTTTCCTGAAGAATCCCCCCTCGTCCGCCCCTTGTTTCCCCCCCACTCCCCTACCCCCCCCCCCGCCTCGTTTTATATGGCTTCATCAAAAGAAGTTAGTTAGGCACAAAACATGGCAGTTCCGTCTTTTAGAAGGGCCCATCACCTGTCATTTCTAACGCGCAGCAAGCCTTGCTTCCAGCCGCAAGAGCAGGAGGGTCGCCTGGGTCCCGCGGGACGTGGCTTTTCCCAGCGGCTCACGCCCGAAAGTCTCCGCCGGCAGTCCTGGCCCGGGCCGGGGAGGGCGGGCTGCGCAGGGCCGGCTACCTGGGGGGGGGGAGGGGGCTAGGAGGGGCCTCCGTGTGCGTGTGTTGGGGGTGTTGTTGGCGTCCGCGTTCGCCGTGGGGCCGGTCTGTGGGTGCGCGGCCGCAGGGCCGAAGCCCGGCTGTGAGCTGCGAGTCCCCGCTCGGCTTTCGCTCGCCCCGCTCCGCTCCGCCCCGTCCGTGCGCCCCGCGCCGCTGAGATCAGCTTCCTGCTTCCAGCTTTCCTCCCAGCCCCGTCACTCCTCCCCTGGAAAGAGTTATTTTCATCGGTCTGGAGTTGATTTTTATGGGTGGCTGCAGGCTCGGCGACTTGTCGGGCTAACCCGGCGAGCTGGAGGAGCGGTATCATGGTGATTTTGTTCGGTTGCGGCGAGGCGGAGCTGTAGGCAGAATGGGAGCCTGCTGCACCGAAAACATTCCTGTGCCAGCTCCGTGACCGTGGAAGGCGAAGGAGGTGAGTGCCGGTTTTACGTCGCAGAGGTCCAGCGAGTTGTGAGAGGGAGTCGCAACCTGCCCCTGCTCAATAACAAGAAATGAGCAATTAGGTTGTTACGCTCTCTTGATTAGATGCTTTTGCTCCTACTAATACTGTAATGGAGTATACTCAGGAAATGATGGATTTCGCTGTAGTGAAGAGCTGTGGTCAATTAAAGTTTATAGTGTGTAAATCTGTTTTCCTTTCATTGAAAAGTGTAGATAGATATGGCACAAATATAGCCATAAAGGACAGGTGATAAAGGTAATGTTCACTCCAAACAACTTACGATAGGAAAAACACTCAGGTAGCTTCAGAACTTTTAGATGGATTGAATAGTGTCAGAAAGAGGCTTTACAGTGATTTAGTAATAACTTTGGATATAGAATAATGTCATGTATATGAGGGAATGACATAATTTTATAATGTGTGGAAATGAAATCGTACACAGTAAAAACAAAAAGGAAAAACCAGAATTATTATTACAGTTGCTGAGCATTCTTTGGAAGAATATCTCAGTTGCAACAAATGGGTAACTTACATAGAAACATGTCTTCTTACATTGTTGCAATTTTTTTAAATTTAATTTTTTAAAAATTACATTCTTCAATCTGTAAAGAAAAATAAATATTGCAGGTTCATTAACCAACTTTCAGCTTTTTAAACAGGTGAGCATTGTTTCCTATATACCTTCTAATGGAGCTCTAAAGTCATTAATCCATAACTGGTGGCAGGTTGCTACTTACTTTGTGTTGTAGTATCCTTCTGCTGCTGACTTCTCGTTACTGCTTGTTAACAGATTAATGGGACAAGTTTGTTCATTTTGACTGTGGGGCCCTGAGTTGATTTTGCAGAGGAGTCTTCATAAGAAGCCACTCAAAAAGCGTAGCTGTGGTGGGCCACCTGGGCATTGGATGCTGCTGTTGCAGCTGCAGGGCACTGCTACAGGTCTGAGCTGCTCTGCTGTCCCAGATGACAAGGGACAGTAGGAAGAAATCAAGGATCTTGTCCAGAATCATGGGAGATGTGATGTGTCCCATGCTCTGAGGCCTGACCAGAATTGTGCGTGCTTTTGATCCAGACCAGAGTGCATGCTTTGAGTAGTTGTTTTCTGTGATGCTGAGTTGAATTTACTGGTTCTGCTGTAAATGAAACAAATTCAGCCTTTGATTAGTTGCAGGAGTGGTGGATACCTCTCTTTACAGTGAAGTTCCTCAGTAGCTGTGCTGAAAGCAGTTTCAGGGAAACTTTGATTTCAAAGTTTGATGCATTTTGGTGGAAAATGAGAGAGGTATGGTAAATTAGAAACTAGGGGTTGATTTTTGGTAACATTTTTGGGCATGACTGACTTCTGTTCTTTTCCTTGGTGGAAATTAGCATCCCTTCTTTCAGTTGCGGGGCAAGTAGGGGCATTTCTTACTAAGAGTCTGTTGTGTTACTGGGCCACGCTTTACCACTTGTAATTTAACAGCTTTGTAGATAAATGTGTAAGGTTAAAAGAAAAACAACAAACCACTTTTATTGCCCAGTGTGTGGTGTGTCTGGGGTAGTGGTGGAAGAGCATTGTATAGGAAGTAATAATAAAACTTCCAGTCATATATGGCCCTGCATGTTTTGTATTTGGTTTCAGATGCTGGGTCTGCTACACTGCATGGTTTTGCCTCCATGCAATCTGTAAATTCATTGCAGCTAAATCTACTTCTTGCTATAGAAATTGTTCAAGAAATTAACCCTGTGTTATGTCATCACTCTGAGGGATAAAACTGTGGTTAAAGACATTTTATGTGCTGTTCATATCAGTATGTTAGAAAGATGATGCGTGCCCATTTGCCTCAGTGTGTTGATTCTAAAGATAATTTTAAATGCTAATGTTCCCACAAGAAATGTGTGAGAAATGTGTTTATCCTATAACCTCAGATTTATTTCCCATGTGGGCCCAGGTACTCAGCTCTTACTTGCCAAAGTTGTTACCTTTTTACTCACGTTCTACCAGTAGAGAAACTCTGCAGCACTGAGAACACAGACCTATTGTTAGGTATCAAGCCTAACAGCTGCTGGACTTCCCTGTTTTACTCATTTTGTACGTATTTTCAAAATTTTCATTCTGATTGATAGGAGACTGCTGTAAAAAATCCAGCCTGTATCACTAGAGTCCAGGGATCCTATTAATGACTCTAAGTTTTGTGCTTATAACTGATTTCCAACTGTGCTGACAGCTAGGGTCAAAGAACTTGCTACTTCTGTGCCACAATTTGGCAACCTGGTCTTCTGTTAAGGTGTAGAAATTTGTTAATTTATTTTGGAGTGCACTGAAGGGGGATGGGGAGTTCTGTCTGCAAGTTGGATCCTTCCTTGCTGGAGCAATTGCAAGGATATTAATAAATGCTCTCTATTTGTAGGCATGAAGAGAAGAGTGAAGGGTTATGGCACTCTCAGTCTTTTTTCATCTTCAGCTCACTACACGTGTAATGCTGGCCCCATCTTCAACATAGATAGAAGATACGATACATTATTTAAACTACAGTTTCCTAACAAAGAAGTGAATAAGACTTATTTGACAGAGGTAATAGTGAAACACCATGTTTACATGACAGTACTGTCACTGAAAGAAACAGTCCCAGCCTCGGACACTTGCATCCTACCTAATGGGGCCGTGCCAGTGTGTTGCAGTTGTGTAATGAATTTGACTGGAGAACTGATCATAGCTACAATTAATGTTGTTTTTATTAGCTTAACTTTTTCTGTCCACTAAAGATAGAACTGACCACTGTTGGGTGGATCACATATTGTGTTGTGTATCAGAATGGAGAACTGAACAGCTCTGTCACACCAAAAAAAAAGGGTGTCCAGGAGAGTGGGGAACAGAAGCAGGACAAGGGGACAGGACCACTTTTGGCTTCAAGCTGGCTTATGCTATCTTCTGCTTGTCAAAGTAGAGCCTTAAGGGTAGGCTAAGTAAAATGCAAGAGAAGGAGGATGTATTTCCAGAAATAGACCACTATTGTCAATATTACCTCTAGTGGGGACATATATGCATCTTTTAAATGTGATTTTGCAGTCTGGATAGTTTCCAGTCCAGATAGCATCAGTAACTAACTGATGCTGAAGATAACATGTCTTAATTGTGATGTTGCTTTTATCTTTCTCCTGTGATCCTTTCTGAAGTAGGTGCTGCCTTGCATAGCTTCCCTTTGTGTGACCCAGTGTAGCATGCTACATGTTGGGCTGTTCTTAAAAGTTGCACGGGACTTTCAGTGAGTGTGTTTGATAAGTGATTTTTAGCAAGGTAGGTCTACTTGGATGCAGAATACCAATTTACTACAGATTCAAGGTGCTGGTTAAATATAAGTCCAGTGTTGGTGCTGGAAATTGTTTGTATGATCATGTACTCTGAGATTTTCACTAATGGCAGAATACCTCTAAAAGAGAAGGTAGTTTCTCCTCTGGTGGCCTCTAAGAAGAGTATGTATCTGTGGCCAGTACTATAATATTTTTTGTTTGTTTTTTAAGGAGCAGAGTGATTGTTGTTGCTTATGTGTAATTTGTGGAGTTCAGGAAGTTTTTTGTTAGTGGTTTTCAAGCTTTTGTTATGTGTGTTTGGTGCTGGCAAAAAGCAGCAATATATATTTCTACATGAATTCCCTGGGGCTGTGCTTTGGCTAGGGTAGTCAAATGTTACATCTCAAGATAAAGATCCAATTTTGAGATTTGCTAGCGTAGACCCGTGCGTTTGTTCAGGGCCTTGTTACCCTCTGTGAAACTCTGTGCAAGTACAGAAGTCTGTGCTAGTGGATTTTGACAAGGGATTAAAGGATCGATGTTTGCTTTGCTTGGAAGTTGTTCAGATAGTAGAGTTAAGAATTGAAAATAGCATTTCTACTCCTTCCCTTGCCCTACCAAAGTAAACTGAAAACCCATAGCAAAATATGGCACATTTACTCTTCAGACTTTTGAGTAATACTTTAGAGTATGTTTAGCTACAAAAAGATGCTGTCCAATTAAAAGTTTATGCAAAAAAAATATTTGTGGGAGAGGAACAAAAGGAATGATAGTTTCAGGATGAGAAAGAAAACTTATTTAAATGTTTCTATCAAGCTTGCACAGCATGGGAATTCATTTGGCTTTTATAAAGCCAGAAGGATTGAAAGAACTACCTACAATCCCAAGCATAAAAAAAATAAATAAATAAAATAATAAATTGGCAGTTTGGTTTGATTATATATTTCTTTCGGAGGGAAAAATAAGTCTCTCTCCTCTTCCTGTAAGTGGAGAAATGAGAGCAGTTAATGAGAGTAAATCACAAGAATAATGCTTTCTTTGTTAGGCAAATTACAAGGGACCTAACACCTTGAGAGCTGATGCAGCTGTGCCATGACTGTGGTTCTGTAAGTACACTTCTGCTGGTGAGGCCAAGGAGTTACTGCCCCTCTTGCAGCACTTTCTAAGGGTGTTGATGGTCATGGTGTAATGGCAGCGGTGTTCTCCATGGACTTCTGTCTGGGATGAGACTGGGATTCCCTCACTGGGAAGCACTGTCACAGCTGTGGAGGGATGGTGCGGGGAGCTGGTGTAGTGTGCTGCCTCAGGACATAGTCTTCCCTGATGGCTAGATAACCTGAGTTGAAACCCTGGCAGCATCTGAGAATTTTCAGGTGTGAAACTTAAGTATGATGGGGCATGTTTGTTTTTTTTTTTAATGAAGGCTAATGCTTCACAGGGGACCCTTTTTTTTTTTTTCCCCTCCCAAAAGATGCTACCAGGAAAAACTCGTGAATTTCAGCTAAGGATGAGCAGGATCCACTGCAGAGTAATGCTACTCAAAATGGATCCCTCCCCTTTCAACTGTTAGATCACTACTTGTAAGGTAAAGCATTTTTTATGATACCAGGATGTTAAAATATTTTCAAATGGAAGGGATATCTTTATGCAGATGTTCAAGCAAAATGATTGTTTCCCAAACTAATTCAAAAGTGAAACTGTCTGTAAGAGAAGTGAAAATAATTTAATTAAATTGTCCTGTTCCCAGCTGGCTACAAGAATGTATATTTTTTTAAGTTTCAAATGATAGTCATGTAGCTGTAAGTGTTCCATATGTGGCTAAATTGCTTTCTTTTTGTGATTGATGGTGCTCCTTGAAGCTTGTTAGTGTATGGAGTAACTCAGAAATAGCAATTAGTTGTGCAAACACCTGGAAGTTTCTTGAGTGCAAGAAAATTACACATTGGTCCTATGTGCATTGACAAAATCTCAGTCAGTAGTAATACCTCCTGTGTTGGTGAAACTCACTCAAGAAGCAGGTTCTCATTAGTCAGGGCCAGTAAAGAGTTACTAGATTTTAAGCTATTTTCTCCCCCTTCAAGGCTGCAAGAAGGCAGCCAACTGGCCAGGCCCCATTTGAAAAAGCCTATGGCATATTCTAATGACACAACTGAGGACTTCCCATCTATGTTGTTTGTGGTTCATTCAAAATGATCATAGGACTAAGACTGTAGTAGACGCTTTCTGAGTTAGATGCTGTGCTTTTACTGAATGTCTTGCTCTGAATCTCTGGTAGGTTCTGTAAAGCTCTGTGAATTTTGAATCTCCACGTGGACGTGTTCGCTGTAAGTATGGACATCTGCTTTCTGGTGGACCTGTAGTGAGACGTGGAATCCAAATTGCTGCATTGGTGAAGTGGTGGTTAGGCAGAGGAAAAAGAGGTACTTTCCAACTGAGCTTTCAGAGTAAATGAGTATATTTTAAATATTATCAGCAATTTAAACTGTTGGTTCTGATTAAATTTTCTGCAGTATGTGTTCATAAATATACATAAAACAAATAAATCCTTTCCTTCTGGTAGTTCTGAGAGGTATTTCATCTTGTCCTGCAGGTCAGCAAACTGAGGAATGATAGGAGGGCAGGGCCCTTAGAGAAAAGCATCTTCATTTGACTGATATTGTTTAGCTGATTTTTGCTGAGTAATTAAGGTGCGAAGAGACACTGTCTTGAGATGCTTAGGCTTCAGTCAGTAACATGTTTGTTTCAAGATGGTCAGCCTCCTTGAATTATACCTGGAAATAACTCTGTAAAATTGTGCCACCTCTGGAAGATGAGTATAATATGCTCCCTTTGTGAAACATTGCAGGGGAGTGCACAGCCAAAGTTCTCAGGTAGTCTGTGGTAAGACCTTTAGGAAAGATGAATTATGGCTGTCTTCTGGGTCATAAAAGCCTGATCAATATAATAAACCTTTTATCAAAAGGAAGTGTGTCAACCCAGGTATTTGCAGCCTTAACAAAGTACAGCCATGCTTTGGCTGATCTGCATATTAAGAAAGTAGTAGAAGCTCCAGAGGAGCCTCACATATTAATTTTAATGCACAAAGGTGGGTAGATACTTGAAGAGTGGCTGTGATATTTTGCAATTTCTTGTCTTTTTATTCCAGTCTGCCACTGCTTATCTTCTGCGTTGCTACTTTGCAAACCAGCCTACTGTGTGGTGTTTGTTTTTATCTTGCATCTGCCTGCAAAAATGTATGTGTAGATACATACACACATAAACGCCTATGTCTGTGTGTGTATGTATATGTATGTAGTATAAAAAGTACGTGCATCTTTCTTGTAATAGTGGGACAAGTGGGCTTGAGTGACTGTTACTGCTCCTCATTCACTCTTTGCAGTTCACCGAAAGCATGGTGTGAGCCAGGGCAATGTGACTTGGCCTATCCCACTGTAAATCAGTAGGTCTCTGCCACTGTCTACTACTCATTTCATCAGTGAAACTTTTTGGCATGCCATTTTAGACCAGCAGGGAACCTGCTTTTTCATTGCTCTTTCCAAAGAGGATCTTGCTTCTAAAATATATACATAAAATTAAGAAATAAAATTAGCATGGGTTAAATTTGTGTGAAAGTCTAAAGAAAAGAGCGGCCTTACCCTTCACGTGATGATGTCCAGTTAAGACTGCAAAATATTAATATTTTTGTTAACAAGTTATGCCTGTTTCAAAACTAGAAAAATAAATCTAGGGTGTGCTTGTGCAAGCCTTGGGGTGCTGCAGAACTGTTTTCTAACTTCCAGATACCTCTGTGCCTGGGCCCCTGAGCTGTAAGTGGCAAGAAACAGCTCTTGGTGATTCACTGACCTAAAAGGGTAAAGTTTCCTCCACTTTACAGAAATAAATGTGCTTTAAAGCCTGTCTTTCTCCAGGTCCTCCATATAAGGCATATCTGACCAATACTTAATTTGCTAGACCTGTGAACAAGCAAGGTGGAGGTGTTGCCTGCTGAGATCAGAAGGTGGCTGAGCTGAGTACTAGCTTTAAACAACACTTAGCTGCTGCTCATGCCACACCATTTTGAAGGAACCTTCTCTGTTTAACTCTGACGTTAAGGCTTGCAAGGCTCATTTTTCATTCTTTCACCTGTTGGTATCATTGTGGTACCACTGTTTTCCACCACCAACTGCAGCTTGAAGTAAGTCAGAGCTCCTTAACAATACCATAATGGTAATTTGCACTTTTATAGCACTTTTCACTCGAATTACCCAAGTGATTTATAGGATTGATGAAGAAAGCCAGGTGACACCTTTCTGACTGAGGCGATTGAGGCAGACAGAGGCTCTGAGTCACAGGGAGGTTGAGTATGAATCTAAGGAAGTCTTCTGGCTCATCCACAAGAGATCTGAAGAACCTATAGTTCCTGATTTCAGGGTGAGGGGTGGCTAATGCTGCCAGGACTAAGTTACAAGATGGTAAATTGCATAGGTAGTGTGTGTGTTAGGAAGTTGTGGGGGGGTGTTTAACACCTGATGCTCACCTCTGAGCAACAGTACAAGCATTTAAAAAGGAAAGCTGTAAATAGCAATCTCTACTGTGTGAAGGAAGAGTAGCAACACTTTCTTCCAGAGCCTGGCATTAGTGTTGCAGCAAAGTGATTTCCAGAAACAAAAAGAAACTTAAGACAATCTTGCTCTTTGGTCAGGTGCCTACAGTTCAGTCACTCAACAGGTGACACCAATTAACACAGAGTAACAAAAATGGATCAGAATCCAAGTTTGTTTCAAATTAAGATGTTTATGTAAAAAATCAGTACTGATTTCTCACTTTTTTTATTTCTACTGTAGCTGAAATGACTGTCATCTGAGGGATGAATGTTTTGAGGTTTTCAAATAAAATTATACTGCCTTAAATTTCTGGAGCTTACCTGACTGGAGGTGTTGAACAGAGAACTGATAAAGCATTACAAATTTTTATGAAGACTAGTAAGATTTTGTAGATATTAATACTGTTTATCAAAGAGTTATTTTAAATCATACTTTGAATACCTGCTTAACATATCACAGTTCTTACTGAGTTTTGCATAATGTTTTCTTCCATGGCAGATGTTTCTTCCATGACTGAGATACCTTGCCTAAATACTTAGGTGCTTTGTCCAAACTGACGCAGCGAGTTTGTGGTGGAGGAGGGATGGGAAGTGAGTAAGATCAGTTAGCTTGCTGTGCTGCTGCTTTGCTCTTTAATTGGTGGGCAAGACTGTCACTTCAGCTGGTGCTTTGCATGTGTAAACGGCGTTTTATCTCTTTACCCGCCCCTGGAGAGGAACAGGGAGCTATGTACAGTTAGAAACAACACAGCCGTGTCTACTCCCAAGCATGTTTAAGATGGATAGAACTTGAATTCGGCCTTGACGGGGGCCAGGAGTGGGAAACGAACGCCTATGATGTGGTAGGGAATACGAACACGGCACATCATGAACATGGTTGCTAGGACCGTATCACGGTTCAGATACTGGACCTTCAGCTGGAGCCCCTGCCAGCAGACAGTTGTCAGTGCTGCAAGTGCTTTAAGGGTTCAAAAGACTTATGTCTTGCCCTGACAGCCGGACTGCAGAAGCTGGTGAGGCTGCAGGAATTATCTGTGACCGCTAGATGACTCCTTCAGGCTGCGAGTATGTAAACTCAGAGCTGAAAAAAACTGTGGAGGTGAAGAGCTGGTACAGGAAGGACAGGGCTGTTCTTGGTCTCTTCTGATTGAGATGCACCAAAATTAATGGGTTATGTATCTTGCAACTGAAGGAAGTGTTAACATGTTTTTTTTAGTTTGAATTGAAGTAGCTACAGGATAATATATACCTCTGGAAATCATTAATTTGTGAGGTTTGTTGATATGTACTTTGAAAGAATTTGCAAAACAAAGGTCCAGACCTGCTTAAGGTCAGGGTGGATTTCTGGAGGCAATGAACATATGAAGAAGCTAATTTTACAAGTTTTACTACTTCTTGACTAGACTAAAAGTGGTATCTGCTTTTGTGTCAAGCTCTATTGTTACAACTCTTATTTTGCAAGCTTTCAAAAAAAGAAAACCCACAAAAACCTCCACCCAAACCAGCAGCAACATAACGCTATCTTTGCCTCTTTTGCATCTTGTAGATGGATGCTTGAATCCCGTTAGCTGGAAAAAATTTGACCAGACTGTATTGAAGTTAAGGCACAGGCAGAATTTCCATGAACTCCCTACAGACTTCACTGCATACTCAGAAGGTCCACTCACCCTACGGTGCTCAGGATCAAATAATTTTCCTGTCATTTAGAGGCAGCATAAACAATGCTTCAGTTTCATAAACATGTATTTGCCAATGTCTGTTCTAAGCATATAGTCACTTTATCAAGGTAATTAAATGATGAGGCAGTACTGCTGTTTCCCCATGTGTTTCTCTGACGTGTCTTTATTTCTAAGTTGTAATAATGAATCATTAGTTGCTATTAAATAATGACCAGTTCCTGTTGCAAAGTATGTGCTGGATAAAGCAGTAGTGCACATGGCTGATGATATTTATTTTTTTTCAATATTGTTTTTGTCAGCTGAGATGGTAGAGATGAGACTTGGCCATGAACTATGGCTTGATCTGTGAAGACTTTATATTATTCTTTGCAGTTTTAATGTTTGAGTGCTTCACTGTTCATTGTAAACATAGCACTAACCCTGTTTTTAAACTTAATACACATTAAGAATATGTATCTATTTTTAAGTAAGGGACAGGTATATACCACCCTTTCCACTTCTGTCATGTTTGGAAGTTTTCATCAGCTAAAGTTTTCCCGTTTCTCTTTTCAATACATAAGATCTGTTGATAAGTCCAAAACCCCTTCTGAATTAGCTTCCAAAAATGCAGTTCTGGATTAAGTTGAGTCTTTGCAAACCAGGACTAAAATTTTCTTGACCCAAAGCTCTGTCCCTTTTGAAGGTTATGCTTACCCAGCGGCATGTTGGGGCTTAGTTCTTTGAATGTGTCACAAAGACGTGATACAAAAGCAGCTGTTACATAGGATTTTCAGTTACGTTCTATTTATGCATGTAGGATGTGTATGTAATACATACAGTTCTTCATATATATGCAAACATCCCCTATGCCTCGCTTGCTCTCTTATTTTCAAAACATGCATGCCTTGACACACATGCATAGGCATCCTTCCCTTCTTCCCTAGCTTCTTTTCTGCCCCGAAACCCCACTCTTTGGGATTTGTAAATTTAGAAGCTGTGTTATAGCAGTTTCATACTGTTCTAAAGGGAAACTGCGTGACCCATAATTTAAAACTAGACTAATGATTTGTAAATGAAGTGTTATAAAATTCATGAGAAGTATTGAAATAAGGAAACTGGTTTTTGGCATTTGCTTAAATCATTTCCATCCTTCTTGCTGCTGCTTCATTATTTTATTTGTTACACTGCATGTTCTGTTTAACTTTCTGAGATTTCCATGTTTTTATCTATTTACTTAAAAGCCATAGTTCTAAGGAGATTCCTTGCCTTGCTTAGTTGAAAGGTCAAGGAGGAAAGTGCAGGTTTGGGTGAATTCTATGCTTTAATCTCGTACATACAGCAAGAGAAATAAAATTATTAGCAATAATTATGCTGCAGCATGTTAATATCAGACTAAAAGTTAAAAATTAAAGTAAAATAAAAAAAAAGTAAAAAACCCAACATAATCCTGTAGCTCCCATTATCTTCTCACTCTTAAATGTGTTCGATTGTTGGATTTAAGCTGTTTTTCCTGCTGCTGTCAGTGTTGGTTGTAGATACAAATAGAAGGCAGCGTGTAGCATGGATCAGAGTGAGGTGAATGAGCTGAATTGGAAATTTACCATGCCTGAGCTAATCGGGCAGTGAAAATGACATGAGACTTAATTTTATTTAAACTGTGCAAAGGGAGAGGCATGTGTGTGTGCTGGTCCTATTTCCCCCGGCTTCTGCCAGGTCCCTCTTCTCGTTCTCCTGGGCCCAAAGTGACGCACTGGGATGCGTGCAGGTTATCGGCTGTGAGGGGATCTGGCATTTCAAGAATTATTTGGGCTGCTTCAGCAGTTGGGAGCACAAGTGATGGTGCTATATTTTCTGTTCAACTTCTCTGCCCACGTGGCTGAGTTGAATCAAGCAACAGTACTGACAGCGGCAGGGAAAAGGCTGAGCAAGGTGCCGTCATCCCTCTGCAGACCTCTAGCTTGCACGACTCTGTGCTTGCCCATCTACCTTGCTGCTTCTTCCTTGTTCGTCAGCTATCATGTGGTGATAGAATAGCCATTCCCATTGATACCGCTTTGTTCCAACCCTTAGTATCATAAATTTTCAAAATGGTCAGTTGGCATCCTTTGTAATGTTATGTCTTGTTGTGCAAAGTCCCAGGGAAGGGAGTACTGAGAATGGTCGGGCTGAGACAGATAATGAGTGTTGCATTGGGTTTATTTAGCAAAAAAACCCCAACAAACCCACAAAACAAACGCCTTCAGGGTTTGAGAAGCTTTTCTGAATGAAGAGGAGAATTTTGTTTGAGATAAGGTTGTACAGCAGTTTTACTTACACAAGTTACTGGATTTAGGATTAAGAAGTAAAGCTTCAGGTATTTCTTACCCGTTTCCAACAGTTTGCCCCTCAAATACAAGCATTCAATGATGAAGTAATATTTAATTATAAACTTGAAATCCTGTTGAGGATTTCTGTTTGCAGATGTCTTTGAAGAAGTGTGCCTTTTTCATTTATGTATCAGATTAGATAGCTGTAAACTGAATGTGTCTTAAAACAAGAGCTCCTAAAACTTTTAATTGGTCATGCCAAAACCCCGGGTATTTTCATGCCTTAACGTTGTGTCTTGCAAAGGTCTGAACCTGTGTTACTCGCAGCTGAAGCACAGGTAACATTGCACTAGTGCTTTCATGAAGCTTCTGACAACTGGAGTCTTTCCCAGTGTCAGTTTTAGAAGCCAGGTTTTGTTTCCTGGTGCCAATATTGACACAGCTCTGAGAGGGGTGTATTTAGTCTTCATTCTGAAGGGGGTGTGTTCTTTGATGATCCAGAAAATTGTTTTGGTGTGGGTGGGATTTTTATTGTACATGGGCATGGGGGTTCCCTCTAGGATTAGATTTCCTCATCCTCCCAAAGCTGCTTTAAGATGAATGCTTTCTGTACTGCTGAGAATTGGATTTGGCATAAAAGCCTGTTCCAGTGCATTGTGTTAGCAGCTGCCTAGGCCACCCTACGGTGCACAAAAAGTCCTCCCCAACCAGGGTGACCAAACTCCTACCATCTTATTTCCCCTTGCTGGCCTTCAGAACAGGAAACCTATGGGAAAAGAGTGGTGGAATGCTTACTTAACAGTTGTTAGTACTAATACCTCATTTTAAGATGATACTGGTGCTAATTTCACTGGTTTATTGAGAATTCTTTGAAGTTGGTCATAATCTCAGTCTGTCTACTTTCCAGCATAGTATTTCCAAATAATTTGCAACTAAACAATCTATTAATGAGTTGTTGCCAATGCATTATGTTGGACAAGATGACATATTTGCTTTTTGCATGTGCAGTAAGGAGGATAAAGAATCTGTATTTATTTAATAAAGCTTTGATCCCTAACTGAGGTTGCAGCAAAAACTCTGCATAAGGTGGTGATAGGCACCTCAAAGTAACACCTCGCATTGGCCAAGCTGGCAGCCAGGAGTCTTTCTCGAGCAGTTGAAAGTCGGTTCAGTTTCCAAAGAGATGAACTGTTTGTAGCAGGGCTTTTACAGCCTGAGATGGGCTGCATCAGATCCTGTGTGGAAGTGGAGTCCTGATGGTAACTAGTTGATACGTATTCAGAAACAATGTAGAATTTCAGTTATTCCCTCTTAAATGTAGAGGAGCAGCAGAACAGCCTTCAAATACAGTGCTTGATATTTATTTGAATATAATAGCCTTTACATCTGTGTGATTGACGGGTTACCCCAGTTTATTTCTGTGTCAAGCACTTACCTTAAAGTTGGTACAGGTCTGTAACACCTCAGTTTGTGAGAACACAGAGCAAATTCCATAGATGGGATTGCACAAAACTGTGAAGTGTTACTTATTAAAAAAAGAAAAAAAAAACCAAAAACAAAAAACCCACAAACAAAACCCTCAAAAACTAAACAAACCAAAACCAACCAACCAAAAAAACCAATAAACCTCCCCAAACAACAAAAAAAACCCGATGCTGGATTTAATATGCATAATTTTGTGTATACAACAGTTCTGCAGTTGTCCTTGGCATTTTACTGTTGACTATCTGTGCTGCTAGAAAGGATAATAAATACTGAATAGTGTTCTTCACACTATATTGTTGTTGTATTTATTTTTTGACAACAGCTGAATCTTACTGCAAATGCTTTATATATATATGTTAGCAGTACATTCATTATCATGGAAGAAACAACTACCTTGCATTTATATTACGTTGGATACTCAAAAGTATGCTTTTTTTGTGTGTGTGTAACAGATGTACATACACAGATCAGGCATAATAAGGAAATCCAGCTGGAAGCTTGAAAAGTTGTCTTGATGCCACTTTTTCCTACACTAGTATAGGCACAAGATCTGGAACTGGAGTTTTGAGGGGGTTTGTCCAGAAAGCATGAAAATTAGAGGTCCCATTTTCATTTATTTTTGTTTCCTAATAAAGTTTTATTTAAAAAAATGGTATTCTTTTTATTAAAAGAAGTTTAAATAGTATCTAGATATCTGTGGCCTTTCCTTCAACCCCCGCAAAAACTGTTTTAGTTGACCACTCCGATAAGGTCTATAACTGCACGATTACATAGCGTTGGCGAATGAAGGAACATACCATGCTGTTCAGCAAATACAGTCTACAAATACAGGTTAATGGTTAACTGCATTTAAGTCTGGAGATGATCATATAGTAATTACAGTTAATTAGGAGACGATACAAGTGTATTGCCATGTGACATCCTCAGAACACACTGTAACTTCAAAATGTGCATTAGGAAAAGGATTTGAGTATTACAGCATTGTCTTAAGACAGAAATACCATTCTTCAGTATAAAGTCACCCAAGAGCCTTCATGGCTAAGTCTGGTGTTAACGTGCAGGCTCAGCTCCTTCAGTGTACCTCTAAAGAAGAATTAATTGGTTCCCATTTTAACTGCAGCGGTAACAACTTGTCCAGCTGTGCAGTTTGTGCCTGTCCTTGGCCCCGGCGCAGTGCGTAGAGCAAAAGTAGTTTCTCCTGATGCATTTTCGGAACTACTTTGGAGCTTGTCCCTGTTAGAATGCTAGGAGTTGCCTGAAGGCAACTATGTTTTGGCTTCTGCATATCTCTTGGCTACACACCAAGGTGTGATATTTAAGAGTGCACTGTGCTCCCCTATGACTCTTCCCTTCTGGGGCAGCCTCTGTGAAATGAAGGTTCTTATAGCCAGTTTCCCCTGCTTTTTTGCCTTCAAAGAAGAGGCTGTGGCAGAAAAAATTGGCCCTCAGGGTTATTATTTTTTTTTTCCAAGAGGAAATGAATCTGTTCCTTGTCCCATGGTCTTTATCCTTTTTTTATAATGCTACTAATATTTTTCATTATTGTTGGTTTGCACCTTGTGCTGAGAGTCAGATTCTGCAAAAAAATTTTACATTGTATGGCAGGGGCTTCTGTGTGCAGGCCCATCTTGCCAAAGTTTCACAAGGTCAAAAGGAGTTCTGCAATGGGTGAGGGCTCAAAGGCCACAGCTCTTAAGTGTTGATCTTGAGAATATTTACACTTAGCCATAACTTCTCCACCAAAGCTCCCTTCTGTTGACTTCACGGATAACTTTTGCATTTGAAATGGAACCCAAATGTAAGCGCTCGCAAGTTGCTGACCACAGGAAGGGGAGGCAGGCTGTCAATGTACTGCTGTGAAGGGTGGCATTCATTTTCCTGCCCCCATGATATCGATGGGCCATCCAGGTGTTCTGCTTAGCCTCCAGCTGCTGCTCCAGAAGGGTGGGCATCTTCTGGGGGTCCATGGGCATATCTGCCAGTCCCTGGGGAGGTCCTGGGTACTCCAGCACTTCTCACATGCTCACAGGCACTGAAGGCCTGTTTTTAGGCAAGAGCATCCCATCCTAAGTAGCTTGACTCTGTTTCAGAGTAATGAAATCTTTACTGAACAGGCAAAACTGAGATAAAGGTGCTGCCTCATAGACTTTAAAAAGTGGCTTTTCTGAGACTATTATTTATTAATAAAAATTAATTATTTATTAATAAAAATATAGTAATTGCTCAAATTGTCGTCAGGGTCGTGATCAGCTGCTGCAACCATCTCCCAAGGCAGTCATGATTTTCCTGGGTGGTTTTCCTTAATACACTGGGGATGCTCGCAGTGTTGGAAGACACGCTAAGGAAGAGATGCAGGACTGATGGATGACGGTCATTTAGTTGGTCTGTGTGTGGTATTGATGGAGGAGGAAAAAAACACTGTCTTTCAGCCCATTCGGGTTGCTTCAGTTCTCTGTTAGCTTTCCAGTTAATAATGTTGTTTAAGAAACAGCTCTGTGGTATCTATAAATGCCTTTTATGAGGAGGGGAGAAAGTACTTATATAGATGCTTTCTGTAATTACATATTAAAATAAATACTTGTATCTCTAAGTGATTGCACAAAGCAATTAAGGACCCATGACATCAGCATTTCTTAAAAAAAAAAAGTGGAATTTTTTTTTCATCCTTTATAAGTTTGAATTGTTTTTCAGAGTGATTTGTAACTGACCACTCACTGTTATGGTGAAACTGATTTTGGGTAACTAATCATCATTGAATTTGTTACATTGTAAAAGGCTACTCCTGCAGTGAATGTAAAGCCACATTCTATTGTATAGTACAGAAACAAATATGTGATTTGGCAATGGAGAATCATAATCCCTAGCTGACACCTAACGCTCCTTATTACTGCATTACTGGGACTGTTCACAGAGGAGTTTTTCTAGGAAGCTGGAATAGGATGGACATCCTGGGGTGCCAGCTAGATAGTTACTGGAGTAGAGCCCTCTCAACACCAGCGCTGGGTCAGTCTCAAAAGGCCTCTCAGTTTTTATAGGAAAAGCCAATTATCACCTGCAGCACTAAACATAACAAACTTCTCTTATTCAAATCCAGAATTTGGGGAAGACTGCGGAGTAGTGCCTATTGAGAGAATATGCTTCCTTGAGGATTCCTGCGTAGGAAGGTTTTGCTGATACAGCTGGGCCCTCAAAGGGGTGGGCACTGTCACTGATCAGCATCCAAACAGATCTATTTTCATGGATCTAAATAGGAAAAGCTTTTGGGAAAGCCATGATACCCTATGTAGGTATATGGGCTACCTGGCTGCTTGCCAGCAAAACTCGGCTTGATTCACAGTAAGATGATGTTCCCATCCAAGCACACCCTCCTTTTTATTGCACCCAAATATGAGGGTTGCCTTGAAAGTTGAGCTATTACCTCTTCTGTGTAACTTCCATGGACCTGAAGAGGAAGGCAAGGACTGAAAATTTAATTGAAGGCACATTTGGATATCAAAGATTGCAGAGTATTGCAAATCTATACATTTATAGCAAATTTATGTAATGTGTGTGTAAAACTTGGTATCGTGGTATAATTTTAATGTTGTATTCTTGAGATGAAACAGGAAAAACAATTAAGATTATTTTTTACCTTTAAAAAAACCACAGCTTTATTCGAAAACTTTTGTAAGTCTGTTTTTAAATACATCTCTGTAGATTTGTGATCATACTTAGAATAATATCTTTCTTTCCTTCATTTAAATGCGGTGCCTCCCATTTGGAAACAAAATCAGACTGGAGAAGGGTTGGTAAGAAGGCAAGCTCACTGTGAGAGTCCCTACTTTCCTTCAAATTAGTTTGGATCAGACATCTTACTTGGGTGTTGTGCTTTAGTAAAGCCATTGTCAGAGCTGGTATACTAGAAATTTGTATGGATACAAACACACTAGGTATGTTTGGAAAAGGATCATTTTATTTTCTTGCCATTTACCTTGATCATAACCTTTTTGTATGTGGGTTAATCCTGCTGTACTGTGTGTATAGCTACTGGCTTTAATAGATTGTGTGCATACCCTATATCAGGCTTTCTTCTAATATACACAGCAATGTGGGTAAATGTAGAGTTTGTGAAAAACAAGTCTTGTTTAAACTAACTAGAAAAAATGTTTCTGCAATTTATATTGTACATATTTCTGTACTTTTCTACATTCTCAAGAGTGCATAGCATCTAAGTTTTTCACTTTTTTTTTTTTTCCACTTTAGGGTTTCTGTGGGAAGTCTGTCCAATGAAACTTGAAGATAACTGTTAGGGCAGCACTTCTGAGATTTTATTTAACGTTTGTATACTAGGAAACAAGAGACTCCAAAGCTGTTGACTGATACTGGAACAGCAGGGGGCAAAATAATTTTTTAGTGTTAAATTGCCGGGGTGTGTCTATATTTTTAATATCTGAGCCCATTATTTAGACCATCTTTTATAATCTGATTGATGACAAGGGGTGAAAATAGAAGTAACCATTGTAGTTGATTTTTGAAACTGACAGCTGCAACGTAGGAAAAGGTATTTTAGTGTCAAGAAGTATTTTGCAGCACTGGTCGGTGGGGTGGGGTAGGCGTTTTCTGGTTTGGTATTTTGGGATTTTTTTGGTGATTTTCCTTGCTTCAAGATTTTGTTGAGTTAGAGAACTTAAAATTTTTTTGATACTTCCTTTTTTTTCCCTCATGTATCATCATTCAGTATTTAATAGTGTTCTGTAGGATTAAGAAGAATGGATAGTCATAATTTTTCTTTTCACTATACTGTTTTCCTGTCTCTTGTAAAAGAGCTCTAATTTTTTTATACTAAAGTCTGTCAGATGATTTAAAAACAAAACAATGTAGAAGATGTAATAATGAATTCTATTTCTTTCTTTCTGAGGGCATGTCCATGCTTTTTCCAATTTATTTTCAGCATTAAGAGAGAACTGAATAAGGGTAAGAATCCTGTTGAGCTGAACATAGCGCAAATGAGCCTCGAAAGATAAATGGCACTCCCAAGCACTAACCACCCAAAGTCACAGTTACTTTAGCTTATTAAATGGCATGGCTCTAGTTCCCGATGTAGGAGGAGTGCTGCAGTGATTTTGCACACCTGTCTGTCCGTTCCACCGAAATGCTTCTGCAAAACTAGCAATGTGGCTTGAAGATGGCTGGCGTCTGGACTGACTGGGGAAGCATGGCAGTGGGAGATGGAAGAGAGCGCTTAGGAATTCCCGGTAAATTCAGCGTTACCATATGAAAAAGGCTTTGTCAGGCTGCAGGCTAGTTGTAGGGATTCTGTGACAAATCTGCTGAATGCAGAAGCGGGAAGAACGATAGGAATGTGCATTGTTTGTCCTGCTCCACGCAGCTTGGGGTAGTGGAGTTAATGGGGTTCTTCCTGGGGTTTTACTGTGCTTGATAAAGTTAATTTTAGGCCTGATTCTGCCTTGTCTGGCAGCTCTGCCACCCTGTTGGGCTGAGTGTGGGAGAAAGGGAAACGGGTCACAGGCGCAGAAACTGGTCTTGCAGACAAAACCCGGCGGGTAGCTTCGGTGACGCGGAGCTGAGGCTGCGGTCTGTTTATCCGCTGCTTGTGCTGTTGGCTCGGCAGCGGTAATGGGACTAAGAACTAATAAAACTCTTTCTGTCATTAAAGCCAGCGCTGACAGGGAGATCGTCTGCTGAGTCAGAGAATGTCAGTTTTGCATCGCTACTTTTAGGAGTGTGTACTTAGGGAAAGGGTGTTTACTGCTGATGCAGGTTTGAGCACATACACTTTCTCCGTTTTGTACAGTGAATAGCAGTTTGGCAGCGCAAAGTTCTTAATTTGAGACAATCCAGGTAGAATGTATGTACTTAAAGAAGTCTAGATGAGATTTTGACATGAGCGTTGTTTGAAATAATAAAGGGGTTACATGTACATCTGTGCTGGAGTTGAGATGTCCCTCATTACTACTGTTTGCAGAATTAATGAGACATCAGCGTATTGATTTTATTTATTTATTTTTTTTAAATAACATGTAGGTTGCTGTTGTGCATAGGAGGACTGGACAATTTAACAAAAAAAAAAGTGTCTCGTGTAGTATAAAGTA
>KZ505940.1:563656-579604 GCA_002844005.1 Limosa lapponica baueri
CAGTTTGGCAGCGCAAAGTTCTTAATTTGAGACAATCCAGGTAAAATGTATGTACTTAAAGAAGACTAGATGAGATTTTGACATGAGCATTGTTTGAAATAATAAAGGGGTTACATGTACATCTGTGCTGGAGTTGAAATGTCCCTCATTACTACTGTTTGCAGAATTAATGAGACATCAGCGTATTGATTTTATTTATTTATTTTTTTAAATAACATGTAGGTTGCTGTTGTGCATAGGAGGACTGGACAATTTAACAAAAAAAAAGTGTCTCGTGTAGTATAAAGTAGCAGCGTAACAAATTTCACAGAAAGTTTAGATTTCCTTCTTTTGCAGTCTCTTGCCTGTTCAGTTTATGTGTGTGTATATATATAAAAAATAAACACACATAAAGTCATTTGCTCTACACGTATTTTGTGTATTGTATACTAAACAGGAGGCTTGAAATTTCCCCCTCCCCCCAAGGTACTGAGGTTATAGAAGTGAAATCTGAGCCCTTCCCAGTGTTTTTCTCTAAGTATCTTCATAGTTCCATCAAACTCTGGCCAGGGAGTTTGCTTCGTGCCTGATACTTACTGTTGCAGGAGGCCAGGAGTTTCCAGGTCATCCTTTAATATCTGCTGGTCCTTCCTCAGCAGATGAGGAGGGCAGTTTCAGCTGCCTATATAGTTTTATTACAAATAGGTTGGGGTGCAATAATACGGCTTGTAAGCTGTATTACAGCTTCATCCTAGACTCTGAATGTCATAGTGATACAGTGAGCAGTTGAGCTTTCTTGTTCTAGTGCAGTTCTATCCCTTGGGAAAAAAAAAAAACACACCACCACCAAAAAACCAATGAACAAAACCCAACACAAAAAACAGGCATCCAAGAATGATTGCTTACCGGCATGTATTCCTTTTTAACGAAGTCAGACAAGGATGCTCTTTCAACTTTGTGGTTTTTAATTCCCATGCATGCAACTTATGTTTTTAAACATTCCTCTGCAGCTATGAGCTTTGTCATCTTTTCCTCTGAAGGAAAGCAGAAACCACTGGATTTCAAGAATTTGCGACGTGCTAATGGAATAATCATACCATCTAACTTTCCACATCTGTGTGCTTGAGTTGAACACACAATATGATTTGGAGGTATGAAAGGCTACTTCCCCAAATACCACACAGCGAGCTATAAAGCTGTCTACTCTGATAGCACGGGTGGAGGTGTTTCTTTTTCCATTTCCAGCATGACTTTTCAGCCTTCCAAGTGTATTCCATCGCATAAGGAGGATCTTCAAGAGGATCAGGGTTCAGGAACCATTTCCTCAGTAATCTGCAGGACACCTGAAGAAATGACTCATCCAATAGTGCCCTAACATTCTTGGGCTTAACCTGCAGTTTAGGGATGCCAAATGTTTGGTTTTGCACACAGTTACACTTTGTGAAGAGGTAATTTCCTTTTCCCCTCAAATCAAATGTGTATTCCCTTTGAAAGCCCAGTTCCTGTGATCTCCTTTTTTGGTGTTTGAATTTGTGTGTTTCCTTTCTGATCCTAAAAAAGAACAAATCCCACTTGCAGGTCGGTGGGGTTTATTTGTGGATTTTGTGTGTGTGTATGTTTGGAGTTTTTTGTTTGGTTGGTTTTTTGTTTGTTTTATTTTTGTGTCATTTACTGTCTCTGTCTCACCTAGAGCAGTTTGCATGTCTTCGGCATTCCATGCAGCCCAAGACCTTCCTGTAAGATCTGGGTTTTTTGTTTGCTCATCTTCCCCTAGCAAACCATGTGGCTTCCATGGTGCCAATGAAAACCAAATCAGACTGGTTTAATTTTGTTCTTGATGAGAACAAGTTTAATAAACTCCACAGTCAACTTATCTTTATAGTGTGAATCCAACCTTCTTAACGTGCTTTTTTTGTTTGTCCCACCTTGTCTTACAAGCAGGAAGCACCAGGATTCAAGCATTTTAATACTCAAAGTCGGGGGAAGATACTGCTTTAGTATCACTCAATTTGCATATTTTAGTCACTAGAGGGCAGACTTGTACTTCTCTGAATAAATCAGTAACTGCAAACAATTAATTAGATCCAAAGAAGTAGAAATAGTTGCCTAATGAAAAGAAATATTTTTGATGCATTGGTTTTTTGAATACAGCAAATAGAAAAATTATCCTTTACATTTTAGTTAAAGATTCTTGATTAAGGATTTCATTGTTGCTGTGTTTTCTGAATTGCTTCAGAGCTCTGAAATTTGCTTGCTCTGATTTACTTGAAATAACACTGACGGGATTGGTGGGCAAGTTCAATTCCCTTGTGTCTCCCACTTTGTATGTACATTACCTCATCGAAACTGTATATGCATATGTTCTGTGCTCGAAGTGTGCTGATTCCACTACATTTTCCTTTTCATGAGCTGACAAAATAATATTGCAAAGAGAAATAGGCCTGCTACTTGAGGCCGAAATCACCATTATTGAACTATAGCTCTGTAATTCTTTTCCCAGTATTACATCTGAAGACTGTTCTACCATGCAGGGGGGAAGCAATTTGCACTGGTATAAAAGATGACATGCACCAACAAAGAGTAAAGCCAAACTTTGTCTTTTTGAGGTATAACACGGGAAATACCTTACAATTAATGGCTTTAGTAATTTTCTTTTAGATGACATCGAGATTAATAGAAAGCAGCCCTCTCCTGATCTTGGAATTTCGTGCCCACCTGCTTGTCTTTGCTGCACTTTCCCTTTTTTATCCCCTAATAGCGGGTATATTAATAAAACACAGTAACAATTGATTTGCTCAACACTGTCTTGTGGATCATAAACATAACTCAGTTTTATTGCTGTTATCTCAGATTTCAAAAACAGTGAGAGAACATCTGGGATGTGCCTATATTGTAGTAAAAGCTTTATTTAGCAGCGGTGTTAGAAGTTTGATTAGTTAATAGAGATATTAAGTGTGCTGATACCTGGCATAAGAATGCCAGTGGGGAGGGGATTATCAGCTATTTGCGATAAAATTCCTTTTCATACACAAGAATTTATAAAAATAGTATTCAAAGAGATGTTGCTATTAGTGGCTCCTCCTTTCATGGGATTTATGCTATGTAATGACTAATTTAAAGGTTCAGCTCTTAAAATTACGTTCTTTTAAATTCTTAACTTTACTTAAAGAAACCTCTCGATGATTCTATTTTTTTTTTTTTAAAAAGTGGAAAAAACAATCTTGCAAATGCAAGTCCTTGAAGCTTCAGACACCAAACTACAGAGTTCATAATGACTTTTATTTTAAATCATACAATTGTTGACTCAGTCCCATTTACCTGGAATCTCCTCTGGTCTTCAGATGTCCCCTCCATAAGATTGTATCTTCTACTTACCGTGTTAATAGTTATAAGTATCTTGACAGATGACAGCAGCAACACCGAAAGGGCCTGTTCTTATCTTTCTTTTTCCCTGAGCTCACTCTCTATTGGTGCATTGTCATTTTCAGCTGTTCCAGTGTGAAGACTGGTAAACATCCCCCTGCGCGGGCCCTGAGCAGTGACCTCAGTTATGCCCAAACACACCTCTCCCTTTGGCAAAGACCTGCTGTGAGTTGCAATGTTCGACAGAGCTGAAGTGAGGGACGTGCACGTTGTTCACACCTAAGATTTAAAATGCAGTCGGATTTCTTCCTTTTAGTACAAAGAACTCTTTTCAACATCCTCTGCTTTCTGCCTTTGTTTCTTAGCTGAGTAATTCCTGCAGCTAGGGTGAACGGACACGAAATTTGTGTGGCTCATCGATAAAGGCTAAAATGTGAGATGAGTAGCAGTTTAGAGTATATGCAAATAGAAGATATTTTCCCACCTCCTCTCACTTATAAGCGTGTTACCAGTTGCCCATAATAATAGCAGGTACAGCATAGTCAGATGGAAATTATGATACTTGAAGGTGATACTAGACTGCAGCATTGTGCTTGGCTGATAAGAGCTGCCACGGCAGCCTTCAGAAGGTGTTTGCTGAAGTGGTTGACTGTTGCAAGACATACCACGAAGACACCTTCATTTGAATAAACACTTGAGAAGTCACAAAGGCTTTTGAAGACTAATTGACACTTGTATTTCAGCTTGTCTTTTCTGGCTCTCCTTGTCTCCCTTTCTACCTCTGCCCTCTGCCTTTCTTTTTAACTCTGCTTTGTGGGTCCCTGGACTGCATAGCTCTTGCTTTTCAGATGTTCTCATTCACTTGCCTAGCTCTGCTCGCTTCCTTACTGAAAACTTAGCTTTAATGTTTTGCTTAATTTCTTTGTCTAGTTTTCCTGCATATTTCTAAAGAATGATGAAACTTGGGTGAATCAGGGCTGAAAATAAAAGAACAGTTTCTTTTCTTACCTATTTAATGCATTTTTAAGAAATGGTGCTTAGGGAAACAAGCAGTATTACATTTGGGTATTCTGGTATCATCAAACGATTAACCTTCACTTGCACTAAACATTTAAGGCTCTAGGTAAACATTTTTTTCAGTGCAAAATATGTTGGACTACAGATCATGATGATGATCTACAGCTGCTTGCGATGCATGCCTTTTTGGGAACACTTGTAGAATTAAGAGAATTGATTAAATGGAATTAAAATTTTCCTTATTCTGGTTGACAGGTCTCTGTTTATAGTTCCCCAAAGCTTTTCATTAAACAACAATATATTGTATATACGGTACTAAATAAATATCAGGTACTCTACCAAGATTATAGAGATATTTTAGACTGGGGAGGACACTAAAATGAACATGTTAGGTGTATTGGAATTAGACTGACGTGCTTTCAGGACCTCTCTTCCAATACTTCAAGTGTCTATGCACAGACATCTTCCTGGTCTCAGTAGCTTCATTGCCACTGGGTAGGTCAGTGCTGCTGTGCCACTCGTTTCATGGTTAATGTGTTCCCACGTGGGTAACTGGAAGCTCTTGCTGTTCTCTCTTAGAAGCTGTAGAACAGCAATAGCAGTATGTATAGCAATTCTGTGGCTCTGCCGTGCCCAATTTACAGGCAGACGTGCACTGTCAACCCCGTCTTTCCTCTGTGGAACAGTCCTGCATCTCTGGGAGCAGGTCCCGCATGGTGGCTTCGAAAAGATTGGCAAGGCAGAGAGGCTGGTCCCCAGTAGTTCAGAATGGTCTGAAAGAGCCCAGGAGCACACATAAGGAAATACCACTGTTTTTACAACTATCTTTTCACAGCCATGTTTGCAAACTTGTTCAAGCTATATAAACATTCAAGTGAAAGTAACTTCTGCTCATATGGATAAAGTTAGAAATCTTTATGCTTTATGCTAAGGTTTGTCTTAATTGGAAATTCTGTTGTATGATTTTATTTGGGGGCATAAGCTGAATTAACCCATGAATGTTGTTTTTCCTCTGGAATTGGTTATCAATTCAGCCCTTTTATCACTCGCGCTGTCGTGGCTGGGCCCTCCCCCCCCCTTCCAAAGGGAAAGCTGTGGAGAAAGGAGGAGGAAAATTTATTTTGAAACTCAGGATAAACCCATTCTCTTCTCAGTCCTACCACCCCCTCTCTCTTCATCTAGTGTAAAGCAGGTGGCAACGACCTGTCCTAATTCTGGTGGGTGCATGGGCATATCAGAAGGTGTTCAGATGAGATGTCTCTATGTTATTTTCTTCATTTTATTTTTTTTCCTTTTCCCCCACTCCCCAGCCTCTTAGAACTAAAGTCTCTTAGGAGTTACCAGGCAAGACTTGGGATCTGTTGGGAGGTGATGGTGAAGAGCACTTTCTATGCTTGATCATCCTCTATTTGGTTTTCAGACAAAGTCTATGTGAATAAGCCCCTGACAAGATGGGAGGGATTGCGTGTTCTGGTTTGTGCAGTTCTGCACTGTACCTGGGATCATAACTTATTACATGATTAGCAGGGATTCTTTGTGAGCCTTTTCCAATTCGGAGTTCAGTTACTGTTTTGTATAACTGCCTTTATCAGGTACTCTTTAAGCTGTGAGGTCCTTAGGCCAAGGGTTATGTTGCTTGAGTGTTTGGAGAAGACGGTATGTGAAATGTAGAAAGTTTTGGTGTCGTACAACTCTCTCCTGAAAAAGCTTTTTAGTAGGGGATGGTGTTTGCTGCGTCAATGGCTCTTAGTGAGCTGGTAAATGAAACTGAGCTACTGCTGTGAAGCCAGCTGTTGTGAGCTGTAGGGATACACCTGCAGGTTTGCTTGCAGTTCCCACTTGCTTGATGGCATTTCTCAGTCCTGATCCCTTCAAAAGGAGAGGGTATTTGAAGCATTAACAGGTGTCTTCATCGCTTCCATGCAAAGCTCCTGACGAGCCTTGGGAGCGGGCCACTCTGTTCTGTTACTTGTGTCTCTGTGACGCTGCGTTTCCCGTAGAGACGGTGGCGTCCTGGTGGGCTCCTGAGCCCATGTCCTCAGGCTTGGGCAGGCATCTCTGGCCTGCAGTGCTTCCAGACTATAACGTCTTCACCAGAAATAGTCTCTTCGCTAGAGATTAGGTGAATACTTCAAAATCTTGAAATATTTCTTCTGCATAGTTAGCACTGGTTTTAGCAGCAGTTGCTGTTCATCCAGGAGTCCATTTGGGAAGAAGGTGGGTAAATCTTACTCCGGTCAAGCTAGATGTAGTGGTTTGTAGAGCTCAGGTTTGTAGAGGGTACAAGTTGTTCATCGATAACATGGGGCGGATCTTCTAGGTACTGTGTATTGGTGTGGTCAGCTGAAGAAAGTGGCCTTGCTGAGCTTGTGGCCTGTGACTTAAAAAAGGTAACAAGATTCAAGAGTGTGGTGGTTAGTTGTGGTATCTGATCCTGTCTCATGTTCAGGAAGATGCCTGCTTCCCTATTTTCCCTCAACTCAAGCTGATATTTATATCTTTAATATTGTCTTGGATTAAGCCTTAGTGAATCCAGTATTGTGCTCTTTCCTTCGTGCAGAAATTGAGGAGTGCAGGGCACGTGTTGAGCTCCAGACAATCCTTGTTTGCTTTTGCCTCTGGGCAGCAGCTTTGTTGGGTTAGGGTGAGTTGGATAACTGGTATCTGGCCAGCAACTGATTCTGTGTCTGAGCCTTTTAACAGTGTGTTCAGTTGTGAACAAATGGGTTGGGTAATGTTGATCTGCAAACCTGTATCTTAAACTTCGGCTGCAATAAGATAGCTTTCTGTTACTATAGTGGTGGCCAGCCTACTGCAGTCGCTTGCCAGCTGTTGCTGTGTCCCCCTTTGCATTGTCAGAGATGCATTAGAAGTTGGCTGTTACGTGTTGGGTACGTGTCCAGGCATGTGGTAGGACACACCATGCACGTTCTTTTCACACATGGAGACTTGTGTATGGTCATGGTGTCCTCCGGACTGTGGACACCTGGTGTGTGTTCTGGTGTGAATACCAGTCTGGTGCTGTGGTGGAATGGACGTTGCAGCAGACCACTGATTGCGGATGCGTGTCAGCAGAACCTTTTGATAACTGAGTATCTGCAGCTTCCGCTGGGAATACTCTTGTGGTGAGGTAAAGTAGGTGGGCTCCACAAATCTCCTTTCATTGAATTTTCTCCATTCAAATCTCCTCTCATTTGACTTTCATAAGCCAAAAATGTGCTTGACCTGGCTTTTGCTGTAGGCTAAAGTGTGTACGTACGGTCAGCTACGCAGCTCAGCTACTAAAATTGCAGTAGCTTAGTTCTTTTTCTAAGCTCATAAATCCATTTAACCTAAATCAAAGTAGTGAACTCTGTAAATTATTTGTCTTGTGAGGCTTCAGCTTTCTGGCTTCTTTTGTCAGAAATCAGTCGGGATTTTGTAACACACTGTCAATCACATGCGTCATGGATGTAAATTCCAACATTTGGTACAGCTTTTTGCCTCTGGCATGGTCTGAGCTTCGTAGTGCTGAGGAACCAGCCTAAGCTAGCTGACAAGAAACGGGTCTTAGACTGAAGTAAGAATTGGAAGCATCTGAGTTGGTTTTAATTTAGTAATGCGAGTTCCTGTGTAAATAAAGGCTTATCCTTGTATATGTAATGTAACTTCCACAGCCTAAACAAGTAGGAAATTTTACAAGTCTGTTTGCTGATTTGAATTTCCATAATGGCCTGTGAAAAGTTATGTGACACAGGTAATTTGGAGAAAGCAAAATGTCAAATACTAAATACTCACTGGGTGATATAACTGGCTTCTAATTTGATGTGGAGCTTGCATACAATGCATACTGTCACTGAGCTCTAGCAGCTGCAGCATAAATGGTCTTCTGAGATGCAGCTTGCTAGGCATTAATGTCATAAAGCAATTCATAATGCAGAACTCTGTCTCTCTTTTTCTCTCTTCCCCTCTCTCTGAGGGTAAAAATACCCTTTCCAGGTTCTTGTAAATATGTGTATATCGTAAAATAAACAAGTTTGATAGAGCAACAAAATCCAGGAATTGCACGTTAGACTGTATCTCAACTATTTAAATTTAGACATTATTTCACTATATGTATAATACAACAAAATAAAAAAATCTGATTTCTGGCAAATGACTTACGGTTTACTTTCTCCAGTGGGAGACCATTTTTAAACACTTCCAGCCATTCCCATATGCTTTTAGCGTGCAAAGCAATAAAAACTGCATTAGAACTTTATTGTGTAGGAGTTAAAAAGAACAGCAGAAGTCAGTTCTTCTTCACCCATTCAAGGCAATGACAATGCATACAGGATGCTCAGTTATATTGTAGAGTCTACAAAACATGAAATTACAAGCCTGAATGTATTTATCTTATTTATTCTATCTTATTTGTCTTTGGCTTTGTTGGGGACTCTATATGGTGAAAAGATGCTCCAGAATAACATCATAGAGCAGTTCAGGACAGGTCTTCAGGCATCATATAAGTTGTCCGTTTGTTTTCACTCCTTCTGGATCTTTCTCCTTCAGTTAGATTTGATTTCCATAGCCTGGTACAGGTATCGTAGGACATTATCTGAATTGTAAAAGCTGCTTTTCCATGCAACAGGGAAGGCACAATCTCAGATTGTCTGAGGGTGAATAAGAAAACCCTTTGAATACAAGGGTGGCAGTAGTTCAGTAATGGTCGGTCTGTATTCCCGCATCTCAGTGCTTACTAATTTAAGTTACCTTTGAGTCTAAGCTCAGTGTAACCTTGTATGTTTTTATGGGGTTTCTCTGATAACACAATAGAGACTTCAGGGCTTCCTTAGCAAAACAAGACGGGGCGGGGGGGAGGGGAGAAACCTGGGATTTTTGTTTGTTTTGATCCTTTATCTCTTCTCCAGAGAAATGTCTTTGCAGGCTTGGGTTTTTTGTATGTGGTGGCTATTGCAGACACAGGTTGTTTATAATTTTGTGTGTGAGGATACTGTTCTCTTTTAATGAATGTCAAGGAAAAAAATTAATTGCTCAAGTGCGCGGTCTTTTTATAAGCAGAAATGTTTTCTCGGGCATTATTTTGTTTTCTAAAGATGTTTTTGAAGCTGAACAGAGTAAATTCAAGCCTACAGTTCTCTATAAGACAAAGACCTAGCATCATCTTGGGGCTTCAGGAGGCATCCTCTGGAGTTTTGCCTGGAGATTACACTAGCAGATACTTAGTGTACTTGGTGTGCTGTTACATAACAATAAGTGATGGCAGCTTTTATTACAAAAAAAAGTGATCTCCAAGGTGTGCTAATGTATCTGTTGTTCCATCCCATCTCTCCACCCCTTCCCCTCCCTCCCCCCCCACCCCCAGTTTTATCAACCTTAGAGGAAACACCTAAATAATAACAACTGAAAAATACTAGTCTTTAGGGCCTTTTTGTTTGCTTATTCATTGTGACATCCCTTCTCTCCTCGTGATTTTAGGCTGGTTTGTAGTCAGTTCACCACTGTGGCAGCTGTGAGTCTTGCAGACAAGAAAGCGTTCAGAAGTCCTAACTTTAAGCCCTTGGAGAGGAGGCTGGTGGTGGACCGGCAGCGGGCTTTGTGGAGTAGATGAGGCCATGTACGGCCCCATGCTTTGCGCTGCTCTGAGGCAGCTGGGGCTGTTTCAAGTGAAATCCCTGCTGAGTTTGGTGACATAGGAAGATTCATTGAGGTATGTAGTGAGGAAGGGAATCTGCAGTGTAAAAACCCACGATGCATAGAGGTTAATCCTGTAGCTGGAAGCGCTTGTCAGCCCAGCCACACGCTATGAGATGATGACTGCTGCATTGACCTGCGTGTTTTCAATGAAAACTGTCTTCATAGGACACAGCAGGAGTAAGGAAGGCTTGGCGGTTGTTGTTTGGGTGCAGTGTGGGGTGTTCATTATCTTGCCTCCTTGGCAGTACACAGTTGTCAGTGTGTCCTGTCCTCTCGGCTTCTGCTCCCTTCTGTTCCAGAGGATGACTGAGTGTTCTGGGCAAGGCAACATTTGGGGGAGGGTTGATGGGCAAATAGTTTTCCTGCTGTGGCAAGTGAGTTCACTGCAGGAAGGGGAGAAGGTGAAGGGTGGCTGTTACTGTTCTGCTCTGTAGTTTACTTACCTTGGTTCCTGATGCAAACAGAAAAGGGAGTTTGGCTTTGGAGAAAAATGAAAGGCAGATTTACCACAGTTGAGTAAACCAAAATTACAGCAAATAGGAAATATTCCATGATCTGTGACTTCATTGGGTCATTTACAATTACTTTGACAAGATCAATTCTTTAATTGATAATTGACCGTGCAGCAAATTGTTATTAAAAGGGCAAACCTTGATGTTACGGCTATGCCACTCAACAGAGAAAACAAGAAACTCTCCTCCGCTCGAAGAGATCCAGTCCTTCACTGTAGAGGAAGGGGCTTCATCAGCAATTGTTCTCTTTACAGGAATAGTATTTGTATTGATAGTTTCATTTCAATAAACTATATTTTGACTTACCTGTGAGCACAGTTGCATTTTCTGCTTGGCCAGTGGCAGAGTAGCTAGATGCAAAACCTATGACAAAACATGTATACATAGTTAGATGTAGATACTTCTTATCTAAACGTTTATCTGTTTCTCCATCTAGGAATATCTACATAGGCTAATAATACGTTCTATAAAGCTCATAAAAACTTCGGAAGCATTCACAAAAACTCAATTTTACATGTGTTAACCAGCAAAGATCCCCAGTAGTGATCAAAAGATCTGGGAAAAACAATATTCCTATCTTTGTTTCTCTGTGGTCATAAAGATATGAAGATAAAAACCATATTGCTTACCTGTAATCTTCACTATCCAATCTTGTTTGAGGTGTGGCTTGCTTGTGAAGTGGCTTTTTCTATGTTGGCTGGAGGTTTATTGTTTTGGTTTTTTTCTGCTAGAGAACCACAGAAGCAGTTTTTACCACCCAGCTGGAGCCAGGCTTGGAGTTTTTTTCATGAAGCCACTTCTTTGACTGTCAGTTAAGAAATGTGAGTTTTAAATAGGTGATAAAGAGAACCCAAAGTTTAAATAATCTATCTTACTAAGAGGACTTCTCCTTTCAGTATTTATGGACCTCTGGTGCTTTCTTAATGGTTCTCCAGGAAACCTTGCCAAAAGTAGATATAATAGAACAGTGCAGACTGAGATCCTCTACTTGTGGCAACATAATTTTTGACTGCAGCTCTTCCAGTTTACAGTTTCACTCCATATTTTTGACGTGTACAAGGCTTATTAAAAAAGAATAGCTGACAACAGCAAAACCCCAAATTAAAATACAGCTATTTTCCACACTTTCGTATTCATAATGAGCACAAAGAGATGAAACCCAGGCCATGGGACTTGGCAGCAGAGGGAACCTGTGTTTTATGTGTTAGCATTCTCTGTCCAGACTTTGGTGTTAGGAGTGCCTACGTCAAATGTTTTCCTACAGATTTGGGTTTTTTTTCCCCTTTACTTTTCTCTTTAAATCAGCTTTCTGGTTGGTTGTGTTGTTACTGGAAGTTGCTAACATGGGTGGTCTTGAGGCATCCTTCCTTTCAAGAAAATATTCAGCGTGTAAATGTTTTACTGAGTACTTTGCCTTTACATTTTGGCAATCTTTTGGTGCTGTCTCTGTTGGTTTCTTCTCCAGTGGTGGGGCTGTGCAGTGGAAGTGTGAATTAAAGATACTAAAGATTTTGGAAGTGGCGTGCTTTTTCCTCTGAGCTGATTTTGCCCTTGTACGGAGAATATTTACAATGATGAGAACTAATTTGTTCTTCCTAAGCTTTAGCCAAATGTTTGACTTGTCATAATTTAACCATGATATAAGGCAAACTGAGGTATTTAATGCTAATGTCAGAAAATGTTACCAAGAGCCAGTTTTCACAAATCCGGTTTTAGTCTTTAAGACTGGGATGAGTCATTTAATGTGACACAATGAAAACAGAGAAGCAGGAAAGATGTTGAAGCACAGAGGTGTCAGTTCATTTTCCACTCTTCACGTTCCAGAGAAAATCTTTCCAATCATGAGGAAATTTTTAAGCTGTCTGCAGTGTAACTTCATGAAGGTGCTGTGGTGTTTCCCAAAGAGCAGGAATTCAGGACTCCGTCACTATTGATGGGGGGGGAAGGGGGGGAATTGTCCTTAGAGTCCATTGAACTGAAGGATTCCCCCTACTGAGTTCATACAATAGCATGAAGAAGGTAGAATTGATCAAATAACCTGGCACATCCGCAGTTAACGTCTGCTTCTTTCCCTTACCGTAATGTGCAGTTTAAATCAGCGGAGGAACTCGGGTCATAGATAATGAACATAGCATAGGTAGAAGGATGTACTCTCTATAGGAGAAAAGGAACAGTAAGTGGCATAATGAGTATTTTCTTGTCCACAGTAGCCTGTCATTATTGATACCCAAAATTTTCAGGAGAAACGCATCAGTTTCCCAGGGTTTTGAAAACATTGGATATACATGGGGATCATTTTTTGCGTGATGAAAGCTTAAATGAGTTGTGGCTTGTTGGCTGGTCTTTTAAGACCTTTTTTTAAACTAAGATTTTTTTAAAGGCATTTGTTTATTAAATGGTAAAAAGCATCCAGTTTTGTGAGTTGTATTGCATTGTGAATGGGCATCAGCAGATAAAGACAAAGGACCACTCAGTGTTTCAAAAGACGGAGGTTTCTGAGTTACTGCTTAATGAATGGTATGTGTTTGCGTTCACATACGCATGAAATCTACCCATTCTGAGAGGGCTTCATTAAGGGCCCAGCATTTAATAAGCAAGTATCCACAGCCAAGTTTGAGAGGTTTGTTGTGTTCCAAAGTACCTGTTCACTTAAAATCTTCTAAAAAGAAAAGAAAAACCCTTTCCTGCTTCCTGAGGAAGTTTCAGTGCAAACCTGCACTACTCATAGAAGGAACTTTCTCAGTTGATTTTAAGTGGGCTGTCTTCAGTCTCTTGCAGAGAGATCCTTTGTGTTACCAACTAAGGCTTAGGAAAGACCCATGTATCACAGAGATTGCAGCCAAATTAATGCATCCTATCGCAATTCTAGAGTATTTAAGAGACCTTCAGCCTGTTTTCTCCCCAACTCCAAACCGTGGCCAACAGCGCATGTTAAAGTTATTTTTGAAACTTGAATTGGAAAGTCCTGTCCATGGTTATTGAGGTCCTTGGGCATCTTCACTGTTTACAGTAAGCTTTTGATCAGCAAATCATGTGTGATTGTCTGTCCAGTTACTTACCAGCTCATCTGGGACGTAGAATTCCAGGGAAGACTTGTTTGTGTTTAGGCCCTTGAGCATAGAACAACAGACTTCTGAGCTCGCCTGTCCACAGAAGATCTCTGAGAATGTTAAACATCTGGATTTTAGAATTTGTTCATTAGATGCCAGGCGCTCATATGTTATCCTTAAATTACATACATTACTTGACCAGGAAGTTCACTTGCTTGCTCTTGCTCTCTTGCCATGGTTTTTTTAGGGCTTTCCTCAGCATCATGGGAACTTCATGCTCTTCTGCATGAAAAACAAACATTCTTAAAAGTCAAAACATGAAGGAAAGTTTGGGCTAAATGGGACTCACGTTTCCAAACACAACAAAAATATCATACTATGTTCAAATCTCATGGATTTCATGTTGTTTTTTTTTCCAGTGGGGGAGAGGTGTTTTCAAATTTGGATTTGTGGTATTGGGAACCTATCTGAAAAAATACAGAAAGGGTTGAGCCAAACAAGCTGCGCTACCTGTTCTCCAGCTACTGGAATTTCCAGCTCTTCTGCATTTAGAATTGCTGGCAAATATGCTAATATGATTCTGATCTCAGGCTACTACAGATCAAGTGAGATAGTGTCATCGTTCTCATGGATCATGCGAGAGGAAGAAATCACACCCTGAGGTATTTAATTGTGCTCTGGGGCACAAAGAAACATCTGGGAGACAACAGTCTGGCTGACCTTGGTGCGCTCCCTGGGAGGATTGCGGCACTGGTCCTCGTGAAAGCCATTTCCAGGCACATGAAGGACAAGACGGTGTCTGGGAACAGTCAAGCATGGATTTACAATGGGCAAATTGTGCTTGATTAGTGTGATGAAGTGATGGAGACAAGCTGCTGTGGGCAAAAGGAGAGCAGGCAGCCTTGTTTATTTTGATGGTACCGAGGTTTTTTGACACTTCCGTTAGTATCCCCAGAGCCAAAATGCATACAAACCGGATGGATTACACAGTGCACGAAAAATCGGCTCAACCAGTGGTTCAGCACTGAACTGCAGAGTTATTGCTGGTATTCCTGTAGGGCTGATACTGGTGCCAGTGTTGTATTTTCATTAATGATACAAATGATGGGACACAGTGCACCCTCAGCAACTGAAAGGTGACACCAAATTGATGGAAATAGTGGATATGTGGGAGGGCAGAGCTGCCATTCAGCGGACCTTCAGAAAATTGAAGTGAGCTGACAGAATCCCCTGAAGTTCAACAAAAAGAAAAGCAGAAAACAGCTTTGCAGAGAAGACCTGGGGATCCCAATGGGCAGTGAATTGAATAGGACTCAGCAGCATGACCTTGAAGCTACAAAACAGACTGCAGTCTGGGCTGTTCGAGCAAAAACGTAGCCAACACGTTGAGAAGGGGATTTCCTACTCTGCTCTGTGCTTCTGTGGACCCCTGTACAAGAGAGACTGAAGAACCGGAGGGACCATAGCTGAGGACCACCAATGTGGTTGAGTCTGGAGCACATGACTTACCATGAAAAGCTGTGAGAGCTGGCTGTGTTTGGGTTGAGGGAGGCTGCAATTGGCCCCAACTATCTACAGGGTGATTATGAAGAAGATGGACCTAGATTCCACTTAGAGGTGCACAGTGAAAGGACAGTCAAGAAGCAGTAGTCACAAGTTAAGGCAGTGGAAATTCTGATTGAGCATAAGGAAAAACATCTTCTGTTGTGAGGGTGGTGAACAGGTGCCAGAAGGGTGGTGGATTCTCCATTCTTGGGCACGTGTGAGCAGCATGAGGCAGCTTTGAGGCCTGGCCTGCCTTGAGCAGGACCAGGCACCTCCAGGTGCTAAGAATGTAGTCTTTAATACTTCTCTTTTCTTGAAACAATGGAGTTTTAATGCATGGAAGCTAGTAATTATATCATGTAATTTTAAGGGAAAAGATGCAAAAATATGTTGCCTTAAATGCTTTACATGCAGCTTGTGTCAAATTCCTAGCTTTGAATCTTCCAAAGTGGACATTGCTGAATCATGTGATTGTGTTTCCATGAATTAAAAATAAGCCAAGTCTCTTCCTCCTTAAAAGAGGCTGTTATAGTCAGCAGAACTCGAGGTGGTGATGCATTTTTGCAACGTTAGTGAGCATGCATAAGGCTTAAGAATGGGATCATTGTCTACAGCGCTGCTTACTTCTGATGGTTTAGTTTGAAGCTTATTTGAGACAGAGATTTTTTTGGGAAAAACTCGGAAAACTGTGGCTTACTGCATAAACCTACCCCTTTGGCAAAGAACAGACTTTCTTGGTAGCTTGCTTTCTTCCAGGAGTTTGAAGTCATTCATGCCCAACACCTGTCAAACTTCAGGAGAAAGTC
>KZ505941.1:0-43678 GCA_002844005.1 Limosa lapponica baueri
GTTTTTGTTTTTTTTTTTTTTTTCCATTGGTGGGACTAGATGATCTTAAAAGGTCCCTTCCAACCTAGGTGATTCTGTGATTCTGTGATTCTGTGACCATGCATCCTCAGGATTCTCTTCTGCCAGACAGTTTTCCAAATTAACTTTCTCCTGTAAGACTGCAGCTACTTAGGTTATGGGTAAAGCTTCTTTTTCTTACTCAAATATTCTGCAGAAAGCATTCTTAACTCATGGGAACAGAAGTGTCCTGGGTGAAGTAGAATTCATATTGATCAGAAGTTTACAGTTTTCATTTTGCTGCTGCTACAATCTTTGTTTGCTATGATTTCCACTGCACAAAATATGTGTGAGTCTTCCCCAGCAGTCAGCTAGGCTTGAAGCTCTCCACCTGAGAAAAACTGCTTGCTGTTGATTAACTGCTAGGCCTAGTGTAGGCGATCATGGATAAGCATATGGTTTCTACAAGCAGCCCTTATGTAACTAGAAATCCGTAACATTTGCAGGCTGACAAAGGCAAGGGGGTTCAGTCCTTTCCCCCTCATCCCTCTTCATGTCTGACAGCTCACTAGCACCACCAGGCGCAGTGTGATTTCAAACCTAGTTGGAGCAGTAGCTGAGAATTAAGGAACAGGGTACATCAAACAGTATGTGCAGAGCATCTGTCCAGTCACATGAACCGAAATTTTTCCCTAGGATTTCCATGAAATCTGAGAACTGTCTCTAGATACACGACACAGTCACAGCCACCTGGCCAGCAATTTTTCCACCTGAACTGCTGTTCTGTGTGTCCCAGCAGTTCCCATAGAAATTCATTAGTAATCTCTGTGCTTTTCCCAATTTTATAATCAAAGGTCCTGATACCTTGATGGCACTTCACACCCACCACAAAATTGCTTAACATCTGGCTGAGTATTAGCAACCAGCTTTCTGGGCTCCCTGCTCATACTGTTTTTTCAAGCAGAGCCTGGAGGCCGCAGTCTTCCCTATGCCAAAGGAGATCCCTGGTCAGCTTAATGTGTGAACCCCTGTGTGAACACTGCTCAGATTTCTACAGAAGTGACTCAACATCTCACAGGTCTGCCAGGATGGCAGGTCATCCTCAGGGTACGCTGTTCTCTGTTACAGGACAATCACAGGCAGCCCACTCAGTCACATGTTTACTTCAGGAAGTAAATTTGCTCAGTGAAAAAAAATGTAAGAGGTGTTTCTGCTTGTTTTTATTCTCCTCAAGAACTTCTAATTTCTGGGATCTAATGAAGTCATATTAACTTGAGTCATATTGCCATGATTCCATGTATTTTCATGTTCATAAATATGAAAATTCTTATCCTTGTTTCTTCCATATTGCAGTTACTGCTTTAAAAATGGCCCTGACTCGAAGCATGAAAGGTGGTGAATAAAACAGCATGGAGGATGAATCTCATTTGGTGTGTCCTCAAAACCAGTATTCTGTCAATCTTACAGGGATGTCAATATTTGTGAACTATTTAATGAACTATTTTCTAATGTACTCATAACTGCAGTAAAACCACACATCACAGGGTTGCCTTGTTTCTAAATCTTCCAGAGCCGCAGGGTTTTGAATCTCCTTCAGAATCAGCTGAATCATGGTGGAACAATGTTTGCTCTACTTACACAACCTTTTCCTCAGTACAAGGAAATATAACTACTTCAGTAATACATGTAACAATGTACTAACTGCTGAAAAGTGTAGTAATCTTACTCAGTAAATCCGTAGTACCAAGCCTAAACTGCTTAAACTCTTTGAAACTCAGAGACAAAACCACTCCTGAATTTTCCATGGTGTGCAATAAAAATTCCAAGGTCTGCTTATCAATAAACATTTCAGCTTAATTTTAAAGCCAGTTCTTGCAGTTCTAGGAACCAGCGAGAGAGTAATTGTATTCTTCCTGCCATCATTGAATAAATGCATTCCGCAGTTTGGCAAAAAAGAAAGTTTAAAAGTCCAGTGGGCTGCCGAACACATTCACCAAGAAGAGTCTGATCTTCAAGTTTTTTCAGCAGATCCCTAGCAGTGTACACTGTGGCTTTTCCGTTGCAAGTTATGAAATGCTCTGTCTTCCTGAATTCTGCTGGCAGGAATTATCAGTTACAGTGTCCATTGATCTTGATAGTTTTGGAGGAATAAAGATCTGGGAATCTTTTCTAGAGTCAAGACATTCTTGGCAATTTGGAGTTCCTTTCTTGTGAACCATTTTTGTTAGTTGAAATTATTTGATTTTCACCAGAGCGGTGTATTGCAGTGTTTTCATGATTTATTTTAATCAACATAAATATTTGAAGGAATATCTGGGTTGATAGGAGCCTGTTTTGAAACCATCTAAGGAAAACAAGAGAAACAGTTATGAAAAATCAGGAAAAACAATGACAATTTAAAAGCTCTATTTTTTATTTCTTTGAGGTCTTTGAAGCAAATTGCATGAAAAAAAAACCCCAGCACATAATATATAGTCAGCAGAAAATATGCTAAATGGAATTGTAGTCTAACACAGAGGTAGACAGACAAGGTTCTTCCAATATATTTGGCATAGTGGCAGATCTTCTAGTTGATTAAAAGAACTGCTGAAGTACTATACTCAACATTGTATGTACTTTCTTTATGCTTCATATAAATAAATATAATTTACACTAGATTTCAGAATTTGCATTTAATTTTATATCGGGTAAATCACTCATAAGCAATGAAAAGCAACATGACATAGGAAGAAACATAAAATTGAAAATACTGTGTTTGCATTTACAAAGTAACACACATTTGTCTTACCATCTGGAAATACTGATGTGGTGCTGTTGACAGGATAAATTTAAATCTGACACTGAGCATATTTTGTTCTATGTCTTTGACTTTTTCTTGACTCATGGAAGTGGTTGTAAGGCCAGCAAAAGGCAACAGAAATAAAGCCCCAATTTCAGTCAAAACCAATAGACTGGGCCAAGAAATTATTGTTGATGGAAAAATTTTGTCTTAGTAGAAGGGTACCATCTTCCCTTTGAGCAGAATATGAATATCACTTAAGTTTCTAGTAGGCCAGGGTCTGCTTTATTTTGGACAGGGGTAATAGGATTAAACCCACACATATTTCTTGCAGTTACAGAGGGATTTATAAGATCTACACAGGTATTATGTTATCTGTATTGGTAGTAGCATGACAAGTAGATATACACTCAGTTGAAGGTATGTTATAGGCTTAGCTAGACTGTTAATATTTGCTTATAACCTGCATTATGGGATCTTGTGTTGTTAAAACCAATATACATTTGTTGAAATTAAAATGTCTTCCATTTCTCTGATTCTTAATGCCTACTCTTTCAAAAAAGTTGAAAACCTTTCTTCACTTGAGACAAGTTACATTATTATATTGAGATTACTTGAATCTAAACTTTAAATATTTTAATTTAAAAGTAGTACCTACGCGACTATCTGGGAAAAAATAAGTCTAGTTCATGCACTATTCATGATTTTTGTAGTTTATCTGTGCTTCTTAGATCAGACATATAGCCAGGTTTCTTAAGTGATGGAATGAGACTTGTTTTCATTTGAAGGAATTGTTTAGAACTTGTTGCAAATTAAGAATTTATAGAAAGTGGCTAGACTGAAAGCAAGCCTAGAGAAAAAGATCTGAAAGGAGACTGAGACAATATGGAGACATTCAATAGCCATATAGCTATTAAAAAAAAAGCCATGCGGATGTACACTTCTGAACCTATGGATTACAATTTCAGACAGACAAAACCAGACACATTTTGCAGTAGCATTTGTTTTTACTGTCTGTTTTTGAAAGATCAACATTAGTGTCATTAAGTGATCTTACTACCAGCAAAATGAACAGAAGTGTTATCACTGATTCCAGTAGAAATAGCATCAGAGCCCCAGTAGAGCAATTCTGAATGCTGGAAATACGAGTAATCTGTATTTGACACAACAAATTTACAGAAGAGAAACCAATGTTGATAAAATTAGTCATAGGACACAGATGCTATTGACATAACTACTCAGGGTACACTACCTGCTATTTTGTATAACCTCTATTTGACACAAATGACAGCTAGATATAACTTCCTTAATTTTAAGAAATCACTTCACAGAACTCATAGGCCATCCTCATCTTTTTCTTTACTCCTAGCCTCTGTGGTGAAGCACAGCTCCATTTGTTCAGCCGCAGTGTACATTCCTGCTGTGCTGCAGAGACAAATACCCACAGTATGCTGCATATCCCGCTCAACGTGTGGCACTTTGCTTCTATTTGTACGTTCTATGTAATTGTTGAACATGTTATTTGTGGTTTAATTAAACACTAGTCTTCAATGAAGCCTACATTCCTATGCTGCATTCACACTTCTGTTGCGCTACTGAACCTCAGTCAGATAATACAGATGTGCTATTGCAGCTGTATTGATGCAATGGTGAAGGTTAGTAGTAGTAGTAGTAGTCGTCAAATGGTAGTTTGTACACTAGCTTTACCCTGTAAGGCTGTTTAGTCGGCTAAATACATGTCTCTAGAGTTAATTTTAGTGTGGGGAAGTAGGAAGGGGGACAAGAGAAAGCAAGTGTGTGGAGTCAGATCTGAAGGTCAGTCTGTGGCTAAATATTTTGTCATCTCTTTCAGTTGGCCAAATCAGAACTATGACTCCTTCTCATGACATGTGCATTGCTGGGACTGTTGTGCGGTATCTGTATTATTAAAATTTTTCTGTGTCATGGGTCAGTTGATAGGAATGCAGTAAAATCAAGAAAAGACCTTAAAAGGCAGGACTACATAAGAAAGGAAGGAAGGAAGGAAGGAAGGAAGGAAGGAAGGAAGGAAGGAAGGAAGGCAGGCAGGCTCAAGTGCTACTGGGAAGCCTTAATTGTAATGGAACCTCTGGATTCTGAACTTAGCACTTGGTTTTTTTCCTCACACGAATGTAGGAATAGTGTGAATGAGCAATTTAGCTAGTAATGTTAAGGACACCTGGAGTTACGGTTGGAGACCGTCTTTGTTACGTGGCGGAGACAGCACCACCTGGTGGGTATACGCAGATTTCTCAGCATAGCATTGGGTTGATGGGCTCATGCATTTTCTGGTAGTAGATATTCAGAAAAAAATGATCATAAATAATTCTTGTTATCACAAGACAAGGATAGTTACATTTCAGGTGGAATTGGCCTTTGGAAAGCACCCTCTGCAGAACAGCTATCACTTAGTAGAGAGTGGATGAGTTCTATATGGAAGAAGGTAGAGTAAGACTATGTGATCTTCCCATATTGTTTATATCCTCTAGGTATTAGAGGTAAAAGGCCGAGAAGAGAAGCTAGAACTTGTTGCTGAAGACATTATTACAGGTTTTATCTCTATCTGCAGCGTAAGGAAGGCAAAGTGGACAGTAAAAAGAATTTTTGGAAGTCCTAGAGATTAATGCCACATTTGTGTTTCCTTTTAAAAAGCTATTGATATTTTAGTCTGTGGAGAGGCCCTGTAGACAACTGTTGGCAAAACAGTTATTTAAAATAACATTTGCATGTCGACTGTGACTACCACTGCTGCAATGGGGTGTGGATGGACTTGCCCATCTCTGCTTAGTCTGGAGGGATTGGAGCAATCCTTGCTATGTCTCATTTCCTGGTTTTTCTGCACCATTACTTGCTCTGCAGTTTTAAATTAAGGTGCTTAGACTCCGTGGCTCAAATTGCAAATCTGAAGCCAGTGGTTCCCCTGTATGAGCCTTTTCATAGAAAGAGGGTCTATGGGCACTTGTGCTTCAGTTAGAGGAGTGATGAAGCACTGTAGTTAAAATCCACATGTCAACAGATCTCGATTAATTTTAAAACACCTATCCCAGGTAGTCTAATTAAAGTCCATGGTTACTTTTATCATGGTAACATTTATAATGAGAAAAGCGCTAGAATGTGAACTTAACAGAAAAGCAGTTGATAACTTGTGGCTGGTAACTGTTTATGAGGCCTGAAGTTATCACCATTCAGAAATAGAAGGGCCATGTGGGAAATATAGGGAAGAAACATGAAAAAAGGATACTCTCCCACCTTCAAAGCATAAATTTTGCAGGTACATATTGTTTGAGTGTTGTCCTTACCACTTGATAGTGTAGCTGAGACCACTTGCCCCTTGTGAAACAATGGCTAAACTGGCGTTAGGGAGTTTAAGGCCCTCCTTTATGGGCAGTGACTTCTCCATATCATTATAGTAAGTCATTAAATATTGTTAACATGATTTTCCCCCTTGATTTGTGCCATTAAATGTTTTAGGCGTCAAAGTGAAAACTCAGAATGATGAATTATTTTTTTTCTTATGAAATGATGAACAAAAAGTTAGTGACCCCGTTTGTTTAGATAATCTTTGAATTCTTTCTAATATTGTCTAGTCCTGACTGTAGCACATGATTTGGTGACAAATATAAGTATGCTATTTTATTTATTTGATCAGTAGTAAGAATAGTTATCTGTAACAGATGTAACACATCTGTATCTAGTAGGTCATCAACACCCATGTACATCTTTGAATCACCTCTTCTTTAAACTTTTCACATATTGAAGAATTAGCATTTTTATTATTTTACATCTCTTATCCTTTTTTTCTAATATTGTGACAATATTTCATTGCATGTTCAAATAAGGACCTAAGTATTCTCTTGTAAGAGAATTTATCAAGAACTTTCAGACCCTCTAAGTAGTGGAAAACCCTATTTGTTTATTCTCCATTTTAAGTCTTCAGAGAGATCTGTTTACACGGTTCAAAGAGGGCTGCTGATTCATAACAGATATTTCTAGGCTGCTTCTTGGTTTCTCCCTGATAGTATGATACAGAATTCTGTCTAGCAATTTCTTTACTTATTTTCCCTGATACTGAATTAAGCTTGTCTATATAGAGAACACTAAACCCAAGTAATTTTTTCAGTGAGTAAAAAATGTGTGTTATGAGGGCCAGAACTCAAATAATGGTCATCTGCTTGTGAAATTGTCTCTCTTCTCAGTTTTACTTCCACTGGACAATCCTCTGTAGTTGGAAGAATAAGTCCTAAAAAATGCCTAAAGTTTAGCTTGTTGTAGGTACCTGAAGTTGCTCAACTCGACTTTGTAAGTCTTAATCTACATGCCTTGATGCCTGTTGAAAGCCTCCTTCTCAAGACATGGCCACAAGCTGGCCATATTTATTTGGGGAAGCATAGCAATAAGGAAGGGATGCTTAGGAACTGAATTGAAGTACTAGGGCACTAAGTGTACATTGAGGTTTTACCTTTTAAGTAGGTTGGCCAAAGGCAGGCAGCTTGCTCTAGGCAGCAAGCAAGCCAGGCTGCCTCCCATGGTTAAGAGCCTTCCCGGTGAAATGCATTTAAGCCACTTATACTTTAGGGAGTTTCTTGCATCACAGCAGGGAATCATAGAGTTTTAAAAGCTTGGACAACTGGGTAACAGTAATTTTGTGAATTTCAGTGGCATTTTGTAGATTTACAGACATGTAGAGGAGGTTGCATAACAGGCTCTGAGCACCAAGCCAAATGATTTATTGAAAATTACATATTCAAACTGAACAAGGCAGATCTGAAATGATCACCATGTTAAAGAAAATGGTATGTTCATAAATTGTGGTATGATATCGTGTAAGCAATTTGGATTACAAAGCTTAGTTGTACGTCCCGGCTAATTAACTCTTTTTTCCTAGAAATGAAGGTCCTTGCCCAATTCTGGAACTAGCTTATTTGGAGCTAGCTTGCAAGCCCTTGTGCCATTGTTTTGTATTCACATTTGTCCTGGTGTTTTTAACCTCAGAATTTAGGGCCTCATCTCCCATTTCATACATCTGCGGAATTCTTGTTGATTTGAGCCTTGGAAGTTGCTTTAGAATTCCCCTGATTTCCCTCTCCACATCTAGTACTGCATTAAGGTTGACTTTCAGTGTCCAAAAGCGTAATGTTCTCCCAGTGTCAAAAGGGCTTAAGCTGAAAACCTATTTCAATCATCTTTTTTTGTTGTTGTTGACACATCTGGTTTTTATACAAACATAAAATTGCTATACAGCATAAAAACACAGCACATAATGCATCAGTAAGAATATACATGTGTATCATATAGGATATTATATAATAAAACATAATGTCTGTCACTGGTAACTTACCAGTAATAAAAATCTCTTATTCTTAGTATCTATAAAATATAACTGCATTATGACTATTTTGCCATAATTCCTTTTTTGTTGTTGTCAAAACTCAGTAATTCATGTGTGCTTTTTGTAGAGTTGCACTTGTGATATGAACATTGCGATGAGATTGGAAAGTGTGGTATTTCATTTCATGTCTGTCCCAAAGGAGTATTTCGGTTTGAAGAGAAGTCTTTTTAAAATACATTTGTGGATTTTTATAAAACCAGAAGATGGCAGTAAGAGTTGACTACAATTTCGTACCACTAAACTGCTTCACACCTTCAGAGCAAATCCATATCCTTTGTAATGCAAGCACTTGCTTTGAATGTGATGTGTAGCAAAAAGACTCGATTTACATTTGCATCAGTACCATTATTTTTGCACAGGAAAGTAAGAGGGCTAATCCATTTCAAATGGATTTATCCATTTGAAAAGACTAATGCTGTGAGGGGCGGTCAGTGTGCTTATGCCAAACAAATAATGCAATGATCTATCAAATACGTTTTCTGATAATACAAAACCACATATATAATGATGTTTTTCCTGCATACTGCCATCTCTGAAGCTTTCTGCAGCACGTGTTTGGAAGATAGATGCTGTTTCTGAATAGGCATATCAACAGTTGAAAGTATTCATGATGATGGAAGAAGATACCTTATATGTTGATTCCAGGGTAGTTCAGAGTGAGGGAAGTGCTTCCATGGAGATTGGTGCAAACACTTAAAACTGAGGTCCAATTCTCTTCAGTGTATCAGCCTGTTTCTGGTTCTGCAGGGTGGATGGGAACCCAGCTTGGGCCTTGAGCAATGAACCAGCAAGTACAGGTGCAGGAGGTTTAATGCTTGATTTCTAGATTTTAATTTGGTTATTGTATATAATGTCAATTTGTGGAAAGGCAGGAGTAAGCGCAGACTATACTCTCTGCACATTTTTATTAGAGTAGCACACTTGTGCACAGCAACTCATTGGAATAATTTAAAATCCTTTGTGGAAATTGCGTACTGGGCCACACAACTACGGCTAGCTTTGAATAGATAGCTCAACAGATCTTGAAGTTAAAGAGAGCAAAAGTGCTCTCTACTTAATATAAATTACAGTGGATCAGAGAGGAGCTGGGGGAAATATAATGAACCTCACACATCCTTAAATAATAGTTTTGTAATATCAACGTCCTTCAAAGGGTTTAAATTTAAAGAATTGTAGTGTAGATATTTTGATGTAAGATTTAAGTATCATCAAAAAATACCCAGAAGCCACTCATGATTTTAAAAGCCTTTTGCGTATTTTGCCTTATCTGGGCCTTTATAAGCCTGAAGGATCTTAATTTATTTCGTTTCTCCCTCAGACAAACCATCCCATAACCTTGATTCTCCTCATTGTCTTTGTTTTGTTTTTCCAGTTTATCTGTTCAAGATTGTCCTGGTTTGGGCTGGGATAGAGTTAATTTTTTTCATAGTAGCTAGTATAAGGCTGTGTTTTGGATTTGTGCTGAAAACACTGTTGATAATACAGGGATGCTTTAGTTATTGCTGAACAGTCTTACACAGCGTCAAGCCCTTTTCTGCTTCTCAGACTTCCCCACCAGAGAGAGGGCTGGTGGTGCCCAAGAAGTTGGGAGGGGACACAGCTGGGACAGCTCACCAAAGGGAAGAAGAGAGAAACGGGAGATATTTGGAATTATGCTGGTTTATCTTCCCAAGTAACCGCTACCCATGACAGAGTCCTGCTTTACTGGAGACGGATGAACACCTGCCTGCCCATGGGAAGTGGTGAATGAATTCCTTGTTTTGCTTTGCCTGCGTGCGTAGCTTTTGCTTTATCTATTAAATTCTGTTTATCTGAACCCCCAAGTTTTCTCACTTCTACTCTTGCGATTCTGTGGGGGTGTGTGCGTATGAGAGGGGGAGCGGGCAAGTGAACAGCTGTGTGGTGCTTAGTCACTGGCTAGAGTTAAATCATGGCAAAGATGCAGGTGAGCCATGGTTTTTATACAGAGGTTTATTGATGTTTATTCAGTGACGTAATGATGTTGCCTGATATTCTTTTCCAGTTAAATCATAACATTTGATTTGATAGTCCAACAGTCATACAGTGAGGGACAGAAATGAAAGAAGAATACAACAATTGAACTGATAATGATATTCTCTTCGTGTTACAACAGCATGTTCAGGAACTCACTTCGTTACCTTCTAAATAGAACAGCTGTGAAGCTTTTTATTTTTTTTCTCTGTCCAATAGGAGGAGTAGTGAAAAAAAAAAAGGACCAAACTTGTGAACTCCAAGGTGAAGTAAGTGTCCGTAATAAATTTACAGGAATCAAAAGAAAAAAGACCAGATTTGTTGGATGTTTTATATAAGAAAGATTCTGTGTTGCACTGATCGGGGGAATGTTGGTAACAATATTATTCAGTGGTCTGAATGCCATCCAGCTAGTAGAAGAACAGAATAGAAAATTAGGGCTTTGAAAAGTGTAAATATCAATGTGTCTTAAATGAAAGTATTGTGCATCAAAACTGTAAGATTGAACAGCAAAGAAAATTAATTGTTATGCTTACCTGTCTACCGGTCATTGAATACTGCTGAAAACTGGATATGATTATTTTCCGAAATTAAATTCAGTTCAGGAAGTCCCACAGCGTTTTTAATCGATCCTGCAAAATTCTAATCACCTTTCTGGTTTAGAGACAAGTTAGATAAAAATCAAGATTTAGACAAGAAGTAGTTATATAATTTTTTCTGCTAGATCAACTGATCGGTTTGATCAATTACTTTTCTGGTTCATCAAGTGATTGGCGAATTCCACAAGAAACTTCACTAGTTTCCTCAGATAAATAGGCTATATCAATGATCCTAAAATAAACCCTTTATCCTAGATCAGTATACAGGTTGAAGAACATGTTGTTCTTCCACAACATTTTATACACAGTGTAACTCGTCCTCCAAACAAGTCTACCTGGAGTCATAACTGGAAAAAATGTGAAAGAAGACAATTAACACTTTTAGTCATCTTCTACTGAAACTGGCTATAAGTTAAATGTCCTGTTTTCAAAGCTAATTACAGTATTCTTCATTGTTGCAGTGAAACAGTGAGTGCTTTCTTCAAAACTAAGCATCTGAAAGAGTGGAAAGGTGCATTTTGAAAAGTCTGTGGCTACTGTTAAATATAAATTAGCATTTAATGCTTTGGTGGCTAACTCCACTGAAGAGTGAAGCATGCTGCTTACACCATGATGGGTTCACAAAATCCACTCATTTACTTGAGATATTTTGTAGTGCTGTTCAATCAATAGGAGAAACCAGAGATTGGTAATTGAGAATGAATGTCAAGTAGTGTCAAGACTCCTCAATTCATAAAGCTGATAACTCTTTGTGTGATTGCTGATACGGTCTCCTTCTTTAGCAATCTTTGACAGAAGAACATGTATTATTCAACTGCTGTCACAGCTACTCTAGTGCTGTGGTATTTGTTTCTGAGGATGAGCAACTCTGCAAAATCATATAAATGAAAAAATAAAAATTAGACCTTGATTTTGAAGGCATATAGTCTCTAACAAAAAATAATCACATAATAAATGCAAATCAGTGAAGCATGAGAACTTCTGGATTGGTTTCTTGACTATATGAGTGATGAATTCTCATGTCTAGTAATGTTTCATAGTTTTTGTCTTTTACTTCTATATTTGGTTTACTTTATCTATCATTACCATTAGCCTTCTTTTACATAGTCTTTCCTAATCCCATTCAAATTAATTTCTTAGTACACAGTAGAGTGTAAAGTCTCTTGAGAGTGATTCACTGTTGTAATATCACAATTTCTTACTGGGTTGCTTAATCAGTAGGGGGATAATGATATAAAGCAATGCACAACAGCTCTTGCTTATTCTGTTACATCTACACAGTAAACTGATTTTACCACAGCCTGAGAAAACTATACTTTTGAACATAATTTAAAAAAATGTTTTAAGATGTTGATGTTCCATTAAATGTATATCAATCACATTGAAATAAATGTATTGTCTCTATTAGAAAAGACTATGAAAGATTTGTGTTTTCACATAGCCTAAAGTACCAAAAACTTAGAGAGCCCCTTTGGCCAATATTAAAACTCTTCTGTATTTTCTTGATACCAAATTTATCTCAGCGAGGAGGTACACTTTAAGAAACAGTACTATCATCTATACATTCACATTTTTTAACTCCTGCTTTTTTTTTTCCAGCATGCCAAGTACAAGAGGAAATCTCAGGTTTGCAGCCGAAATGTGTTTTAAAGCCAGGCCTTATTTTTGCCCGCTCTTAAAAAACACACATTTTTCATTTTAAGTGCATTCCCATTGCCCACATCTCAACAAAGCTCTTTTGTAAGCCATCAGACAATGACACTTACTGTACCAAAAATTCATGTCGTCACACAGAAGGCTTCCTTCCGCAGCTACAGGCAGCCCAAGATCTGCAATATTTCTGCTTTTTATCTTCTCTTTTTATCTCTTTTTCAACTATCTTTCTTCATTAATCATGTTGGACCTCTTTCCTCTTGGTATGCTATTAAATATTCAAGGGTCCCAAAGCATGAGTGGAGCTGTCCTCTGTAAGTCTGTTCATTTATCTGCAGCTTCGGTGTGGGTGTCTCCTTCCAGGGAGGTGGATACAACACCAGTGCGCAGCTTACCAATTGCAGTAACTGAACTTCAGGTAGATGTAAAACAGAGTTAAAAATAGTGTTATGACTCTTCTTGCTTCTCCAAACCAAATTCTTTTTACTTTTATTTTGTTAATTTTCATGTATTCCTAGAAAGGAAGCAGAAGTGGAAGGTTCAACTATTAATTTTATAGGAGGATCATGGTGTGGTCAAACTACTGAAAGATACCATAAGAGAAGTTATGCTAATGGGAAATTCTTAATGAAAATCAGGCCCAAGGGCCTGATTCTTTCAAATCCCTTTTAATTCACAACACTTTTATTTTTCAGACTTGTCAGTACTGTTATCCCAACACTTGTTATTAGAAGTTTGGTGGTAGTTTAATTGTAAAAAATTGATAGGAGTAAATAATTGGCATTTGCTAGATCCCTCAGCTACCTTTATTAGCTCTTCTGTATAACTGGTTTTTACCCCCATTCTGTGTTTGCATGCATTCTTGGCACTTCCTGCAATCAGTTTGCTTACAAAAGGACCTTGTTTGGTTCTGTGTTCAGTTACAACCTCTAGTGAACCAACTTTGCACTAATTGGTGCTGGAATACTTTCACTGGCATGGTCTTTAGACTGCAGAATGTATTCTTGCCCAGCAGTGAAACTTTACAAATTAATATGCAATGATAAGCATGTAATAAATTTGATATGGATATATAAGGATATTTATTACCCCTTCAGTTTTCCAAAGTTTCAGCTTTTGTGATACTGTATAATATATCTGAGAAAGGAAAAAAAGTATAATGATTTTACATAGTATATGGTCCTCATTGTGTACTGTTGTGTATTTACTTGGGAAGTGTTTAAGTAGGAGTTTCCTCTGTCTGGAATCTAGCTGTTTCAAATGCAAAAATGTAATTTGTTACATCTCCAGTAAGAAAAAAAAACAACTCTGTAAATCCTGGAATTTCGTGTTGAGAAATGTCTTCCAAATTAATTTATTTGGAATTCACAATTACTTTAATCTGTTTTCCTTAGGACAAAAAGAAACACTTTTTTTCATAAAATTGAAATATGTATCTCTATCTTCCAGCCTGAAAACAATGTCAATCCCCTACCTTTCTTCCCGTGGCAAGAGTTCATTTAGCAGGCGTAACCATTAAGTAAATTAATGCTGAAATTGACAGTAAGAGCTCACAATTGTCAAGAAGTTTTTTTGGAACTTCAGGAATTAGAAAAACAGTATATGGTGGGTTGGCCTTGGCTGGAGGCCTGGTGCCCCCCAGAGCCGCTCTATCACTGCCCTCCTCAGCTGGACAGGGGAGAGAAAATATAATGAAAGGCTCATGGGTCAAGATAAGGACAGGGAGGGATCACTCACCAATTACCACCAGGGGCAAAACAGACTTGACTTAGGGAAATTGATTTAATTTATTGCTGATCAAAAGTCCGAGTAGAGTAATGAGAAATAAAACCCAATCTTAGATCGCCTTTCCCCCACTCCTCCCTTCTTCCTGGGCTCAACTTCGCTCCTGAATTCTCTACCTCCTCCCCACGAGTGGTGCAAGGGGATGGTGAATGGGGATTGTGGTCAGTTCATCATACGTTGTCTCTGCTGCTTCTTCCTCCTCACACTCTTCTCCTCCTCCAGCATGGAATCGCACCCACAGGAGACAGTCTTCCATGAACTTCTCCAGTGTGGGTGTGGTGGGTTGACCAAGGCTGAATGCCAGCTGCCCACCAAGCTGCTCTGTTGCTCCCTTTCTCAGCGGGATAGGGGGGTGAGAAAAGAACATGGAAGAAATTCATGGGTCAAGATAAAGGCAGTTTAACAAAGTAAAAGCAAAGGCCACGTGTGGAAACAAAGGAAAAACAAAGATTTATTCTTTACTTCTCATCAATAGGGGATTTCCAACCACTTCCCAGGAAGCTGGCCTTCAGCATGTGGAGTGGTTGCTCCGGAAGACAAATGTAATCATGAATGCCCCCTCTTCCTTTCTCTTAGCTTTTATTGCTGAGCGAACGTCATATGGTACAGAATATCTCTTTGGTCAGTTTGGGTTAGCTGTTCTGGCTATGTCCCTTCCTAAGATCTGCCCATCTCCAGCCTACTGGTGAGGGAGGAACACTGAAGAGACACCCTTGATGCTGTCTGAGCACTGCTCAGCGGTAACCAAAACACTGGTGTGTTATCAACACCTTTATAGCTACCAATACGAAGCCCAGCACTATGAGGGTTGCTATGGGGAAAATTTTCTGCATCTCAGCCAGACCAGTGGGTCCTTCCCATGGGCTGCAGTTCTTCACAAGCTGCTCCAGTTTGGGTCTTTTCTGTGGGCTGCTGTCTTTCAGGAACAAATTGCTCCAGCGTGAGTCCCCCATGGGGTCACCAGTCCTGCTGGCAAACCTGCTCCAGAATGGCCTCCTCTCTCCATGGGCCTGCAGGTCCTGCCAGGAGCATGCTCCAGTGTGGGCTTCCACAGCCTCCTTTGGGCATCCACGTGCTCCAATGTGGGATCCTCCACAGGCTGCAGGTGAGTATCTGCTCCACTGTTAACCTCCATGGGCTGCAGGGGGACAGCCTGCCTCACCATGGTCTTCACCACAGGCTGCAGGGGAATCTCTGCTCCAATGTCTGGAGCACCTCCTCACCTTCCTTCTTCACTGACCCTGGTGTCCACAGAGTTGTTCCTCTCACATATTCGCACTCCTCTTTCACCTGCTGTTGTGCAGCAATTCCCCTCCAGCCCCCCTTTTCAAATACATTATCCCAGAGGTGCTACCGCTGTTGCTGATGGACTCGGCTTTGGCCAGTGGGGGGGTCCCTCTTGGAGCTGGCTGGAACAGTCTCTATCAGACATTGGGGAAGCTTCTGACATCTTCTCACAGAAGCCACCTCATTAGCACTCCTGCTACCAAAACCTTGCCACACAAACCAAATACCCAGTATTATAGATACCTTTGACAAGCTTAGATTGAAATGTGTCCTGGTCACGTTTCAGGAATATGTGATCCGATACATATTTCTGTGTCTTTTTAAGTATTCTTACGTAACAATAAATTATAAATATCTGAAAATAAAACTTTACTAGTTCAGAGTTTTATTTCAACATGTTGATATTTTGTTCATCTTTGTATAAATCTTTGTAAAATAAAATATTTTTTTTTATTTTTAAGACAATATTAATAATTTCACAAGTGTATATATATGTCTCAAGGGTGCATCACATGCCTTTTGAATTAACAGTTGTTATTCATATATGAAAGTGAATGTAATGATGCTTAAATGGAAATTTGCCATGTATATTAACTAATTCCAAGCTGAACATTCACAGTACTATATAAATAAGGAACACTGAGCTATGGCACTAATGATATTAATTCACCATAGCAATTTGAGCAACTTTCGACTTTTTATTACAGAGTGAGAGAGTAAGTCAAAACTGAGGAAGACTTAAGCTGTTAAAAGTTGCTTGAAGCCCATTGAGCATGAACCAGGCTGCTGAATAATGCAGACAAGATAATGAACTGGAGATAAATGATCCCAAGCGGGCCCCTGCTGAGTGCCAGGAGAATGTGTTTATTTGGTAGATTTATTATCTTAACATCTTTTTGCAGTGACCTCCGATTTAGAGAAAATACCTGAAACATTTATAATCTGTGTTGTTTTATTTGTAACTGCAGAACAGTGTTCTTATTACTCATCTGGAGCAGCTGTGATTAGTTGTCTGCTGAAGATGTAGAATCAGTTTGCTAAATTCTACTTTCAGGTATGTAACAGTAACTAAAACAGATTTCAACTAGGAATCTCAGTCAAATCTGTTCTTGGACAAGCAGTTAGGACTGGCCAGTTATTTTCAAGGCAACAAACCCAGTAACTTTTGCAAAGGTTGTTTTTTGAGGCTTACTCATCTTTTAATAGAAAAACTTGCTTTATAAACACTGTTGCTGTTATTTGTCTCATTTTCTACACCTACTATTCTGATAAAGAAATACGGGAAGTTGTGAAGAGTTGCTTAATAGAGATCATAAAGACTTTCATACAGAATTAACAGGTGGTGTTATGCTTGAATGTTGTAAAGTCGTAGCATCACTGGCTGCATTAAGGTTCATTCATCAGAGGCTGTGCTGAGGCAGAGGCTCCTTTACTTCACTTTTCATAGTGTAAGTAATACTCAGAAGAACATTTCAGATTTGAACATCAATTCCCTGTATTTTTCTTTTAACTCCGTAAACACCTCGATGTCCACGGCCTTATAGCATTTTCCACTCTCAGGCAGCTCCTATGTGTACACCACCTTTCTCTTCACTTCCCAGAAAAGTTTTCTTCCCAGCAGTGGGGCTCTTGGCAAAAAAAAATTGTGGTTAGGCCTTTTACTAGTGAATGGTTCATCAGCAAGAGAGATGGTCTTGAAAGTCTTGAATGGGTCCAAGAGATTTTTTTTATTTTTTTTTTTTAATTGTAAAGCTCAAAAAGGGATAATGCAAAGATTTGCCCTTTGGGAGAAACAACCTCATGCACCAGTACACGCTGGGGGCCACCCATATGGAAAGCATCTCTGCAGAAAACGACCTGAGGGTCCTAGTGGACACCAGGTTGAATAAAAGCCAACAGCCTCCAGAGTTGCAACAGGCACAGTGCTACCAGCAAGCTGAGTGAGGTGATTCTTCCTCCCTACTCAGCATTGGTGAGATACACCAGGAGTGCTGGGTGCAGTGCTGGGCTCCCCAGTAAAGGAAAGATACGGACATACTGGAGTGAATCCAGTGCAGGGCCACAAAGGTGATAAAGGGACTGGGGCATCTTTCATATGAGGAGAGGCTGAGTGAGCTGGGACTCTGCAGCTGGGAGTGAAGGCTCAGGGAGATCTTATTCATGTGCGTAAACACCAGATGGGACGGAATGAAGAAGAGGGAGTTAGACTCTTCTTAGTGGTGACCACTGACAGGACAAGGGGCAATGGGCACAAGTTAAAACACATGGAATTTCATCTGAAATTTTATACATTTTTATGTTGTGGGGATGGCCAAACACTGGCAGAGGTGGCCCTGAGAGATCGTGGAGTTTTCTTCTGTGGAGATACTCAAAATCCAACTGGACGTGGCCCTGGGCAACCTGCTCTAGGTGAGCCTACTTGAGCAGAGGGTTGCACAAGATGATCTCAGTAAGACCTTTCCTGTCTCAATGATTCTGTGATTCTCTGATTCCGAGTAGTTTCTGGGAAAGGCAGGAACAATAAGCTTTTTTCCTTGCTTATGTGCGGAGTGTGTATGTGGTGCTATTGTTTTGGAAAACAGAAGCTTAGCTGTTAACTTCTTTGTGTAGTAGTGTTATATGTATTTATGAGGGTCTGGTTTGGTGATGAGAAGAAGGAAAGAGGAGAACAGGGAAAAGGAAGTTGTATTTTTAGTTCATTTTTTGTTTATTCTGCACAAGGCCATCATCAGTTTTTATCAATATGACACACATTTCAGTAAATTAATGATATTCAACAAGTTCATATGAAACTGTACATACTAAACAATTAATACACTTTAATATTAAAATGAGTAATTGTTATTTTATGCGGCACTTAACATGTATTCATAAATAATCATGCATACAAACATATTAAGTCACTTAGAACTGTAATTAGTAATCTTCAAGTCCTGGCAACCAGCAAGATTCAATTGGAATACACCGTTTGGCCTACTTGGCCTTAATAAAACTTTCAAAGAAGGGGCAGCATGTCCTTTTTAATCTGCTTCTCAATGGCTAGTAGAAAATAAATGAACATGAGATTGGTGGGTATGACAAATTAATATGCACACTGACAACTTACAAACACAGCATTGCTTGGGGAATTACTATATGAATATATACAAGCAATTATATGTTTTAAATGATTTATTTCATTTTCCAAATAATATACCAGTGAAGTGGAAATTGATAAAAAAGAGAATACAAATACAATATTATATCAACTTTTTGCTGAACTTATTAACTGGAGGCCTTCTTAATGAGGAAATTAATGAATGAAGCAGTTCATTATGGCTAAGCATTCTTTGTGGTCGTTAAGAATTTGTCAGCATAGACCTGTCATAGTCAGTTTAATTATGATTAATATCTTATCTTGAATTCCATCTCCATTCATATCCGAGAAACAAATGCAAACGCTATTACATGATCAAAGTTCATCAAATAGGGTGAGTTGCTGATGACCTTATATTTTATTCATCTTCACATTCATATTTATCAGTTTTTACAAGAACTAAAGTCAATCTTGCAATATTTTTTAAAAAAATAAATGCATTTATTCATGGTGTGTTATAAAACCTCTTGTTCTTCTTAGAAGCAGGATCCTCTGTTCAAGATGAAATATCTCAGCAGCTTTATTACCCTTTTTCAAATGCAGTTACCACTATTTTATGGCAATTCGAATAAGGAGAATGACTATCTTAGTCTCTAAGATTTATTGTAAGTAAGACTCACTAGACTGTGTAATTTAAACTGATTTCATTTAGTGAAAGCTGGCATAAACATCAGTGCAAATTGTACTTTGGCTGTCATCAAGGTTTAGTCTGTTAGTTGTATGGGGTTTTTCCTGTGCATGTGTCCGTGAATTGATGTATGGGGACTATGGTTTAATTAGTGTTTCTAAGGGCCTGACAGTTATCACTGGTCCATAATTCCCAGTATTTGACCCTATATTGAACCTTTCAGTCTTGTCCACACTGATAGTTCATTCTGAAATTGTCCACACACTGTCCTTGTCTGTGTTTTATGGGTTACATCAATATTCTCTTATTTTCTTAATAACAAAAAAAATTATGTGGTCAGACTCTAAATCTGTAATTCCTCTTTCCTTTTTTTGAGTACCTTGGCTAATTTCAGCCAAGCTTCCATTTTTCCAGAGAGTTACAGGTCTCAAAAGTATGAAATTTCTTCAGCATTCATGAAGGCTGGTGGCTGAATGAAAAACTGAATGAGGATATGGGAGTGATGGGGTTTAGGGAATATAGAATACAAATCTGTAGTGCTCCAGCTTTAGTGTGTCTAGTGCTCACACAAAACTTCGTTTTGTCTTACAGAGTTTCAAACCAAATTCTTTTGCCATTTCTAAGAAAGAGACCAGGGCAAAATACGATGCTTTAATCTCTGCTAAGGAATTTAATGTAATGTTTTTTGAAGTAGAGGTGATTCTTGATTGAATTTTCTGAAAATGCCAGTGTTATCACATGATAGCTAGCTTTTTAAAGTGTATTTATTTTCATCCACTGCACTAGTAGCATGTCCCATAAATGAATCAGGGTTCTATGGGCTTTTAGCAAGTTTGGGCTTGCTAAACCTCATCCTCATTAGCTGCAGAAATTAGACAGGAGTTAGGCAGATCTTCAGGAGAAGAAGAGGTGGTTGCTAAGTGAGGCAAGGAGATTTCCAGGGCAGAGGACTAAATTCCATCCTATTCTCTTTTCTGGAGCCTCTGAGATGTCACTGGACAAAACCACTAAGCCAGCATCTTAATTGATGGCCATTCACTAAGGGTTCCTTACATTTGGAGTACTTAGGGAAAATTTTGTTGAAATTTGAGTCAGCTGAGAACATGTGGGATGATTTGGAAACACTAAAATTAAAAATTTTCATCTAATTCTCATACATACTAGTATCAGCCAACAGTAAAAATCTGAATACAAAAATACAGTCTTCTAGACCCCTTGGAAGAGCCAGACTCTAAATGTAAGGGATCTGCAACTTCATTTTTCTGTAACTTTTAATCACTCTTAAATTGCAACCAGAATGAAAACAGTGAATGGAACATATCCCATCATTCTCTTTAATGAGAACAACCTTTTGGTGTCACTATTTAAGAAATGGGACTTAATTTGTCTAACTGAAAACTACTTTACCTAAATTTACCTACATCAGGAGAATCTTTTTCTGTCACAAGCATTTACACTGTTTTTCATGGGTTTTATGATGAGTTCTTCAACACCAAAATATTGTGAGTTCAGTTCAACTTGAACCAACTGTGTGAGTTGCGGGGAGAGCCCAAAATCTTGTTAAACCCAGCAAGTCATTTTTTCCTGGGGATTTTTTTTTCCATAGAAATGAAGAATTTTACATTTGAAGACTATCTCATTTCCTTTAGTATAACCAGAGACAAGTGTACCTCATATAAATCTGTACCTTGTATAAGCGTACCTCGTACAAGTCTGTGAAATCTGAATGGTCTGTGTGAGTGACAGATTTGAAACACCACATTTTAGTTATGATTTCCCATAAGTATTTGGGGTCATATGTTTAAGAGCGTATGATGTACTTAAAAGTTATGTCTTCCAGCAGTCTCCACTACTGACTTCATGAGTCTGCCCTTTTGAAAATCACCCTCTATCATATTTATGGTGTTGTCTTACTTAAACTGGGTACTAATCTAAGTCTGCTGAAGGCTTGATTGTACTCCTGTGACTGTTACAGCAGTGAATCCCATGGGGACAGCATGGGTTTGAGCAAAGATTTCTGTGCTGTGTTAGTGACTTTGTAATTCACTTCCAGGTCATATTTAAGTCACTCTCTCCCTCAGTATTTTCGAGGTCTCTCTTTCTACAGCCGTCTCTCTTTCTTCTCCTTCATGTTGATTATCACAAGATCATCCTTCTACGTTGTCTTACTTTAGTTTCTGCACAACAGTGTGGCTAACCTCTGCTTAAAGAAGTTTAAAATCTCATCTTAAATTCTCTATGCTTGCTTCCACTCATTATAGCAATTCTCAAACCTCTCTTTGCTTACTCTATTCCCGTATAAATTCCATTTGCTTCCACTCTGCCAGCACTCATAAGCACTTATATTCAACACATTTTGATATGACAATTCTTTCTAGTCACAAACGTGTCTTCCTATATGCATGATTCAAGCTCCCTGTTACAACCCATGAGAATTCCACCTTATCCACATTCAGGTTACCTCTAAAACTCACTCTGGCTGTTTGGTTTATAGAGATTTTTAATACATTTTAATTTTATATATTTTACAATTATACAGATATCCTTCTATTTGTATAAATGATATACAATTTGTCTATTATTATTCCCCTTCTGATCTCTCTCTGTATGTAACAGACTCTTCAGATCAAGGCTGTCCTAGGTATTCAATTGGCATTATTCATCCTATTGCTGGAAGAATTTTAATGACAAAGTAAATTAACTATCTAATCACACCATCACCACTCTACTTTTATGTAAATATGAAAAATATTACTCTAAGAAGCATTTTCAAAAGATAACCAGAAATAATTAGTGCATGCACCTTTTTTCTGTTTGTGAATTCATGTAAGATCTCTAGTTTGTAATAGCTTGTAGAAAAAAGTCTGTCTCTACTGTTAGTCATGGACAGTTCAAAAAATATACACGCCTAAGGGTGATTCCAAGTTAGAAAGAAATACTTTCCTGGGATCAGATTCATTGTTGCTGACATTTACTGTAGCCACTTGTACTTGTGCAAGATAAGCATGAACCGGCACCAAAGTAAAGCTCTGCATTCACTTTCGTTCATGACCATTCGTAACGTACTTTTTCCTGGGATAAATAGCTTTAAAAGGTCATGAATCAACACCCTGAAAAGTCTAGATTGCCCTCAGTGACTAGTACTGGCCTGCTATGTTGACAGTGTTTTCATTCTGAAGTCACTTTCTGTGTAACTGACAGAAGAACAGAGATAACTGAGTCTAAGGGGGGGGCTCCACAGCTACAGCTGCAGAGGCAAGATTTATTACATCGGCAGAACTATTGGAAGTGACAATTCCTATATGTTTTACAGGTATGCTGATACTTGGACATAGGTGATTTTTTCACCTCATAAATAAATAGTACAGAGTGAGAATGATAAACATGGCTGGATAACTGCAACCACTCAAACAGGACCCCTGTTTGTTTGCTCAGTATTTATTTGGATTATGACTTATCTCTGCATTGCTCTGGTTTTAGCATCTCATTATTGATTTTTGTGTACACTGAAAGAAAAGGAGCAGAGAATTAAATATAACAAGGTGTGTGAGCCGATGCAGGCAGGACGCAGGAACAACCACAAAACCATGGATTAAGGGCAAAGAACAAATTTAATCCCAATACCTCATGGATCGGGGAACCTCTGAAGCAGCACCCGGGCAGAGGCAGGCAAGCAGGGGATGCAAGCACTGCGGAGTGAGAGTCCTTAATAGCACGAGAGTCCTTGTTAGCAAGGGAGTGAGGGAGCGAGAGAGCTCCCACTTGCTGTTTGGGCCTGTATTTCAAGGATTCCGGCAGGCAGAGTTTTCTGCTGTGCTTTGATCTCTTCAACAGCAGGGCAGGAATCTCAGGCGTGTTTGATAAGGTGCCCCTGAGTCCATCCCAGGACTATGTTATCTAAGTGCAGATGTTCTACTTGTTGAGCACAAAAAACTAAGCAACAATTAGTGTGATATATGTGTTTTCCAGCACCCCACATGCGAGTCACTTGAGCATGTTTACAGTCTTCCTTGCCAATCTTCCGTTACTTTCCCACACAAGGTATAAGTATTTCAGTATTATTTAAATACACATAGGTAAGAATAGTTTCGCAGAAGAATGTGTATGCCTGGGCAGAATCCAGAGCCCTGTATATAGGTGTTTAGCATCCCCACAGAAAATATGTGCTTCAAAATGGAATACATCAAAGTTCCTTCAATATGATGCCTAACATAGCCTGTGATGAGTGAGTGTTAAGCTTCATTCCTTTATTCTGTGGCCGGAGGTGATGTAAGTCCATGATATCACACAGCAACTCATATGATATAGCATTCACTCAGGCTACATGAGACCTAGTTCAATTCCTGTGTAAGGTGAGTGAAACCTCCCATCTTCCTGGAGCATGCTGTTAATTAGCTGTCCTACGCCACATACAGCATTCAGATGTTCCCTGAGTGGCTAAAATTATGTTGGCTGGGAATTAGACTGGCCAGATGCAGGGACATGGCAAGTGCTCAGTCCTAGCCCTTGCCATCTTCAAGGACTTTGCTCCTTTTTTATTATGCACATAGAGACTGAAACCCCAAACCCTTTCCCTACTAGGCAAAAGATTCCCAAACTCAGTCATGTTGTTAGCAACATCTCCTAGCAGCCAGGGCTTATGACAGAAACATAAGACCTTGTTGAGGCCAAGAAAAAAGTGACAAATTCAACCATTAAGTGGAAAAGGAGGCAGTTCTGTGGAGGCATCAGCAGCTCCTGGTTACACTGCTCTGCTCAGGGGAAAACTCAGCAGATGGGCACCTTTCTGCCATCCCCTCTCCCGTTCACCCCATGTGTCACAGAGACCAGCCTCTGGGCCACTCTAAAATGGTCCTTAGCCACTGTCAGTACACGTATTGCAGTGTGCCAGTACCTGCAGAATTTTTGGTTTTGCTGTTTGATCAAATTTTCTCATGAAATCACATATACTATACATTACAATTAAATAAACTATATCTCCACTCACAGTGTTTCTATTATTTTCGTAACAGGATGTCAGATAGTCTAATTAGTATAATGCTGATGCTAATGTTTTCCTATACCTATTAAGAAGACAGAATAAGAAGAAAGAATAGCTTTACTCCTTATTCTGAGTGGCTAATCTACTTTAATGTTCTTGATCCCTGGGCAATTGTGACCGTGTGCTAGAGATGCAAAACATAGCAATTCTGCATGTAGAACTGGCAGATCTACAGTTTTTCACCAAAAGAGGAGGCTGATACAACTCCTGGTTCAGCCAGTAGGACTTTTGTTTTTGATGTCAGTAGGAACAATAGCTATGACATCTCCTTGCCTGGATCTTTATTTATTCTCACTCTTGTCAGAGCTTCTGTTCCAAAAGACATGGAATCAGTCGTACAGACTGGCACAGATGGGCCAGTGCTCCAATCTAAACATTTTTACATCTAAAAGACACAGTAGTAAAAAGACTGCAGATAGTGACACAGCACAGATTGCGTTTAGGCGGCCATTCCTCAATTTTAGACAGATTTTTTTTAAGCTTCCTTCATTGTTCAATATTTGTTTTATGATCATCAGGAAGGTAGTTGTGGAAGCCTGTAATGTTTCTCATGGGGATGCAGTCAGAACCATAACCCACTAATAAACATAAATTAGGGTATAACTCATTTTAACCTCACACTAGAAATCAGAAAAAAAACCCAGAGAATGTGTCTCTTGAACTAAGCTTCAATAGCTATAAAAAGAACTGTAAAAGGGGAAATAATGTGTAATTGAAAGAGCCCATGGATAATGTTTATTTGTGCTGGTAATATGAAGTAGATGTCAAGCACTGGAGAGAAAAAATTATATGAAAAAATGAGATTTTCTGGTACAAACTCATTAATTGTCAGTATGGAACCTTAGTCTGCATAATATTTAAACACATGACAAAAACAGAGTTTTGGTACTGGAATGGTGAGAAGTGGTAGTAGGAGCAGGATTATAAAAATTCTAATAATGGGTACTTTTTGGAAGTCTCTTCTCTCAAGTTAATGAGATTATAAATATGATGCATATCAGATGGCATTTTAAAGAGAAACAAGTCTTAGATTTGTGGTTATAAAGATAGACTTTGAACTTTGGCAGTTCATACTTTCAAGAGTTTAGGAGTTTTGCACAGCTTGAATTAGTAGTACTTTTCCTCAGACGAAGTATATTTTGTGCACTGGTAAGGCAATAGACAAAATGGAAGGTTTACCCTGTATATTGTGTTTTGATGAAAGTAGAAGTCCAAATTGCTCTGCTCTTGGTTCATGGCAATGATCACTGAGCATAAAGATCCCTGAATTGGTAAGGTATGTATGTTCTACTTTTGGATACTCCCTTTTCATTTTAGTGAATCCATTCCATTATGGGACAAAAAGACCTGTCTATGTAACTTTCACCTTGACAGGCTGTTTTATGCCATGTCTTGTATTTCTGCAGCACATTTCTCTTCTCCAAGCACTCGCGCACACACACAGAATTTTGCTTTGTTTATGAGGAGCACAAATCTACTGTTTCTGTAGATGATGGCACAAAATTCTTACATTATAAAATTCAGGAGAAAATAACGTGTGTAATTTGTGGATAATTTGGGGTTAGTTGTTTTGTGAAGGACTAAATTATCAGCTTTGCAAAGTAAATTATGCAGAAATTACACCTCACAATCCCTCAGTTAGGTGTTTCAACAACCCTTCTTTTTTCACTGCTGCATTAAAGGGAAAATAGTTCATTCCAGAACTGTAGTTCCACCACTAGCTTGGTGGAATTTTTCAGCAGAGATGTTTGGATTTAAGGTCAATCTCCATTTTTATGCTGTCTCCTTGCTGCAGTTGCAAGAGGAGGATTTTACAAATGTTGTGTACCTTTACCCGTGTAATTGTCATCAGATAGTCTCCATACTGCAAAGCAGTCTTCCATACCACCTATAAAGGTTGTTATTTTAACTGCAAGACTACTGCTCTGGATTAAAGACAAAATATCATGTTCATGTTTTCTATTTGTCTCACGCAGCTTACCTGATTAGTTGCTCCTCAAATGAGTGTATTACAAATACTCATCTTTCAAGGCAAGTGAAAAGGGTAGTCTGTAATTTCAGCAGTGCCACTGGGAATATATTTGACCTCGCACCTCCAATCCTGACATTGTTTAACTATGTCCCACAACTAGTGAATTTCAATTATTTGTTCAGAGGAGCCATTCATAATTGCCTGGTGTAAGCCTGCCTTTAGGATGCAAAGCAGAAAACAATGAAAATGCTACACTGGTGAATTAGACAGCAGCACTTAAATGTATAAATTAAATGGGCCTCTTTTCACAGCTTTCTCTTTCTATTCTGAGAGGCCTCAGTCTGTTGACATCAAAGACAGGATTATGTGAGAAGATAAAAACTTGATCTAATGTCCATGTTTGAAGTCATGAAAGTCCTCTTCTCTCCAAGCCAAAATAACCCTCCTTATAACACAATGAGCTAGGGTCCAGGTGCAGGGGGGGAAGGTTTCAGCAAAGCACCGGGGATATCTCAGAGAAGCCAAAGGGTGGTACATTAAGCCATAATCTTCCGAAATGTACTAAAAGATTGTATCTAGCCTTTGGAAGCTTTATCCTGTTGATTAATTTGTTAAGTCTTTCTTTTAATTGAAGAATGCTATTGTGCAAGTGGCTGCATTGGCCTTTAATGAGAGTTTAACCTGTTTCACCTACTTATATAGAAATGTACATCATGATATATGAGGAAGAAACAGGGAATGCTAAAACACAATGTAGTCTAAGAGTACAGTGTGATCACATGTTGTTAGCTTCTGTGCATGTTATGATCCATTTCTGATGTATCTGATACGCTGTCTACAGATTACAGAAAGATTTAGAATGCATGCAAAACGATGGGCTTTTTATACTTTGAAACTTGTTCCTCTCAGTGAGGGAGTCTTCTTACATTCAAATATTCTCTCATGTGGTGAAATGATCTGTTCTAAGTGTCTAAAAATTGTCTGAGACCAATGCAAATTTTCAGCTTGTAAAGACGTACAGCTTCAGTGCTTCATAAAGAAGACTTTTGTTTTAATGTGAGCATCACCAAAACACATGCCCTTAAAAGTTCTTGCTCGTAAAATAGTGAAACAACTATTATGGGCTTGGATAGTCTCTCAATGGGGCAAAGCAAGTGTTTCTGCCTAGCTTAAAATGCATGCTAATTGCTGTAAGATTTTATAAGCATCAGATACCAGTGAGAATGTTTGCAGTTTGTGCAATCCTTGCTCCAAAGAGATCCTTGCTCCAAAGAGACGGTAGTCTCTTTGCCTTGCACTTTTAGCCTATGACACATATTAACCAAGAGAAGAGATACAGAGACAGCAGTCTTTCAGATCATAACTATGGACAATCAGATGCAACAACCCACTTGAAAAATGCAGTATTAATCTACAGTGTGTCTGATATTCTCCACAGCCTCAATTCCAGCAGTGAACAATTGGCAATAATTTTATCATACTCAATTCTAGTCCAGTGTTGGGAGAAGATTTCTCAGTGGTTATTTACAATAACTCTAGAATAATGTATCTATTATAAGTATTACTGCTGCTTATTTACCTTATGTACATGCTTCCAAACAAATAGCTATGTTTTTACAGAAGTATTGGAACAAATATCTTCCACTAAATTTGAATTATGATGGCAAATTGAATACTATTATTCAACGATCTGATTTTATACTGGTTATATATGTTTGATCCATGTAGCTACATGTTTTGATGGCTATAAAGTAGTTTAATTTCTTGCTTTTATAGTTGTATCCAAGTACAAATAATTTCTAACTGCCAATTCCCAAACTCCCTGCCTAGCTATATCTATTAACTTGTAAGGTCATCTCTCCTTTCTCCTACTGAGTTTAAGTCATTAAATGCATTCTGCCCTTTTCATTTGTAAAAGGTTTAGAATGGGATACTCTGCTGAATGGAAAGCTTTATTAGTGCAAGATTCATGGAAGAGCCATCAGTAGCATCTTTGTTAAATTAATCCCTGACAGACAGTGTAGTTTTGAATGTTTCTTCACGATGCAGGACACACAAATTAGTGCTAATTCTACATGTAGGTGTCATATTAATTAGATTTCACCAGGATACATAAGCCATCAGAATAAGTGTTTTCCAATGGTCTTACTGCTATGTCATAACACTTATGTCAAGTCAGTCTTACAGGTGGATATTTTCTTCCGGTCTAGCTTTCAGGCAGTACAGTGATGCTGAAGTGATTGGATAAGTACAAAGAAAGGTTTTCATTACTTCATGATGGTGGGAAGGCCCTCACAGAATATTTTCTAGATTTTAAAGGGGGAGCAACTTTAATCCTGCAAGAGGCCCTTGAGGCTTCTTTTAGCATTTGCAGCTCTGGGTGGTCCCGCTGAATCCTTTGTGGTCATTAGGGTCCCCCTAAGCATTTTGGTGACAATGCAATTTGTGGAAATTCTTGGGATGAGGGCCTACTAGAATATTTAACAAGCTCTCAGCATCCTTTACTGCTTCTATGCAATTTTCATCCCCCCATCTTCTGTATTTTTTCTCTGCTAGATACGGGAGAAGAAGGGTTTGGTAAGCAAAATATTTGACAATAAATAGGGACTTGCAGAACCAAGAAGAACTGGGTAGTGTTCATGCTAGAGCTGAAAGCGGTTGCCTAATTGGTTAGGTGCAAAACAACAAAGAGCTGACATCCATCCATATATCCATACTTGGGGCTGGACGCCGCCATCTGCCAGCATCAAGACCTCAAGGCACAGTGACGCAGTTCTTCCAAGGAGCCAAAGCTTCACAGCCCTTGGAAAAGGGATAATGCTAATTAGAAACCACAGAGCTCAAAGGGATGAGGAAACCTGATTAGCTAGCTTAGCTCAGTAAGAAAATTAAAATATTTGGCTCAGATAAGGCTCAAAGGAAACAGGAAATTTGTCTGAATTCAGACTGCCTCTGAGGCAATGCTGGGACTCAAAGCTTATTTTCATGAAAGTGCAAGTGGATTTTACTGCTTTCTTCCAGGGAGGACAGGTACCAGAAACTACCCCAGAGTTTTATCAATGCAATGTGTTATTCCATAAGCCTTGAGTTGTTTTCATCTGTGCATGAATTGAATTAAAAGGAAACTATAAAAATGAAAGGCTTTCCCATGAAGGAGAGGAGAGGAGAGGAGAGGAGAGGAGAGGAGAGGAGAGGAGAGGAGAGGAGAGGAGAGGAGAGGAGAGGAGAGGAGAGGAGAGGAGAGGAGAGGAGAGAGCCTTTTAGCCTTTTTCCCTTCTACATCTACTTCTAGCTAGTTCAACATCTAGCATGAAAAAACCTTGATTTTCACTGGACCCTCTGATTTTCTGAGTGTGTAGACTGAAAAAATATGTTCTTCATTTCTCATCTGGCTTGCAAGTTCCTAAGAAATGAAAATGTTATGGCTTTGATTTCTTTTTTTACCTATTCCTTTGCTATGGCAGTGCCTTTCACTAAGGAGATCCTGCAGTGTTTTCATCATTTGGCCTGGTGGGCTAGAAAGTAGTGTTCCTATAAGCATAGCAACAGCATTGAAAAATGTGGGAACCCATAGAGGAGTCTCTGAATGTCCTGGCTATATTGGGTCAAAGAAATTTAATCCTTTCCTTTCATTATATCCACCAGAAAGACCTGAGTAGAAACCATGTGAATCAACCCTTCCTCTCAGCCTTCTGCGAATACTTGTGCAATTGTTACCTGGATGTCAGTATCCTGATTAAATATTTAATGAAGAATTTTAAAATCAAAGAAATATCAAAAGTAAAACATCTTCAACAGCAACAACAAAGATGAATTTTGTAAGTCATCTTCAATATGTCCTAGTTAATTTTGATTGAGTAAAAGCCATTGAACATCCCTCTCATATTTATATTTCATATAAGAGCACAAAATTTATGTCTGCACAGCTTGTGCATCTTTCTCCATTAATAAGCCAATCATGCACAATTCTAATTCCATTGATGTGTAGTTTTATTATGTTGAATTTTCAAAATGACCTTCCAAAATTTTGAGATTGAAGTATTACATTTCACCAAACATTGACCATCTTGAGAACTTTCTCCACAAATTTCCAGCATTCTTGCATTAGATTCTCAGTGTAATTTTTGGTGTTTTAAATATGATGTTTTCCTTTCAACAACATTGTTGGAAAAAAAATGTAAGTGATGGAAAATTGAAATCATTTAAAGCAAATTCTTCTTACTGACCCTGTAATATTTTTGATAATGCTTATCAATAAGAAAAGGTATCTCACAGACAGCTGGGATGTTCCCACCTGTATGATGAAATGTATTTATTTCAGGCTGCATTGGTACAGGTTTCTTGACTTTAGTATTTCCTTTCTAAGTGATGAAAAAGTTCCAGAGATTTTGTTTTCCTTGACTGAATCATGTGACAGGAAATTATGCTATAATGTTATGAATTAAAGAAAAGGCACATGACAATCCCAAGCAGGGATTGTTGACACCAGGATGAAAAAGTTCAGATTGAAAGGGCATATAAAAGCTTTCCTGTTGTTCAAAGGAGTCAAAGTCCCCGCTCAGGAGAAGAGAGTGAAACCTTAGTAGAGGTCTTGCAGCTGCCCTCCACACCAGTTTTTTGTGCTAGAAAAATATGCCCTTAGCAGCCAGTAGTGACCAATCCCTTCCTGCCATCTCCTGCCATGAATTAAAAATCCCCACTCCTGTGACTTCCAGAAAAATGCTGGTAGTCACAAGATACCTCTCTGATGGCAGCAAATCACTGCCACTAGTGTGGTGCCACTCTTCCTCACAGCCATCTAAATACGGAGCATCTACAGGTGACAATTTTAATTTCCAGCAAATCAGAGGAATGTGGTTGAGTTCAGCAGTTTTCTGATTCCTGGTTGGGAGGAATGTGTGTTTGTGTTCCTTTTCAGGCTTGATTAGGAAAACTAAATCTGTTGACAGCAGGCTTAACATCCCTACAAAAAATTTTCTCACTGAAGGAATTGTAGAGTGTCACTACCTGAAAAAATTGCATAACAACATACCATCTGCTAAGCTCCTATTTCTTCCCAATGAATAGAGAATTTATTACAAAATTTCCTACTCCAGGAGAACTTAGGAGGAATTCACTGTCAAACTGGGAGAACATGGATCGTAGGGCAGATGTTTTTCAGTTTGGTACCGTGGAGCTGAAGACATAATCAGAAATTAATAAAACTCAGTGTAGTAAATAAAAAAGTGCTATGCAAAGAAGGAAGAAATGGGTGCGACAATAAGAGTACCATGTGTATGCTGAAGGTAATAGGAATCCATGAGAACTTCCCATTTCTTTCTTGGCTTTCATTCATATTCCTGCATACTCAATGAGTTTTCTACTCATTTGTTAGAAAAGGGAATCCTCTGAGTTGCTTGTATCTGGCAAACTTCCTCAGATACCTTTGTTACAAGACCTAAAATGCATAAATTTACATGTCTTGTTATTTAATTTCATGTTATTTCAGTGCATAGTCAGCCCTCGTGTAAGGTTCTAGACCTCCTCTACTTATACTGATGATTTGCCAGGCACCGTGATACCAAACTCTTTACTGAAGCTCTGTAAATTATTCAGTCGATTGTACTACTTTTATTTTCACTAAAAATCGGTTACCAGGAAAAGCATCAAGCTATTCTGTCACAGCTTGCATTTGATGTGTGCAAGTTGCATTTACCCCATTTTATGCTTATATTTGTTTCCTTCACAATTCCTTGTCCTTCAAAATAAAATCAGCCTAATAGGTTGTTGTTTTTCCATATATTTTCCTTTTGTTTCTGTCTGGAGGTTTGCAGATAAAACACACTGGTGACACAGAGATGCATTTTCAAAGCAAAGATTATATTGAAATGTAAAATCTGGAGCAATATGCATTTTGACTTCCAATTTTAAGCCCATGTTTTCAACTGGTTTGTTTGTTTGTTTCCAGCACTGAAGTTGCTGAGTAAATTGGGGCATTTGCAGTTTTTAAAAAAGCTTATAAACAGATCTAATGTAAAGATACCAGAGGCTCACTAAGGATCTCAATTCACTTGTTACCTATTTAACTGGTTTAACTTCATTTTGAAGATGTATCATCCTTTTATGGTTTTGCCTTTATCTCTGTTGCAAATATTTGTGGAAGCAGCAGCTAACTGATTTGCTTTCTCAGTCTCTTTCCAGCAGTCCTATTTAGCTTTAAAAATGTGTATTATAAGCATCAGCCAGCAACACACCATGTTAGATTGCATTTTCTTCCAAACTCACATGTAGCAGGAAAGATTTTTATAAGCAGTCAGTAGCATTCAGTTAAACAAGGTGTAAGCACCTACCAATTACAGCCATACATTTTATTAAACATATGAAGTATCACAGTAGTTTGCATATTTACTAATCTGTTATGGTTCAAATTCATACCAATCACAGTTAAAAGACCACATGGGGGTTAAGAAAACTCTAATTTCAAGCCTTAGGAGAGGATAAATCCAAATCACACATCCTACATAAAACAACATATTACTAAAACACAAATGGTTATTACAATGACATTACTAAGTTCTCTTACACTTTTCCCAGCAAAATATCATTTTCCAGTAGCAATTCTACAGCACAAGCAGTACATGAAAATACATTTTGCTCCTTTCTTTCTGCATTTTTATCCAGAATTAATAATTGGTTGAGTTTCGTATTATTCAGATCATCATGAAAGGAAGACCTGATCCACACTGGGAGTTTGTTGTGTAGTACAGGGAGTTAAAAGCCTTTTTTTTGTTAAATTGAAGATTGATAATGAATAAAAATTAGCAGCCCTTACCAGTAAAAGAACCTAATAATTTATGCACCGAGTAACACTGATGCTCGGCCAAAACCCCTTTTGACGGCTAGGGGCAGTGATCAGTTGATAAAGAATATCAAGTTGTTTTTACTTTTTCAAACAACTGCTTTAAGATGACTCTCTGGCTTAAGAAAAGGGGCATGGCTGGTCCCTGTGGTAGTTCAAAAGGCTGTTAATGTCCATTGTTCATTGATTATTTTAATGGGTGATATATAATGCAGTGTGGGCTTGCACTTTTCCCCCAGACGTTTTGCCTTAAAAACAGATTTTTTGTATCTCATTGAAAATTAGTACCTCTCCCAGTGTAGATTAAAGATCCATGTGAAGTCTAGAGAAATATTACAAGATTCTGTGGTATATTGTGGATATCAAGTGCATTAAAACTTGTATTTTAAAGCTCAGCATCGGAGTTATTTTTCCATGTGTCAGAATTTTATTATTTCCTCCTTCAAAAAGCAGTTTCTTTTCACTGATCCTATAACCAGAGAAGGAGGTATAGAAAAAAAGTAATACACTGACAACTCTGTCAGTGCCTAGCACAGCATGGATGCCTCAGACATGCATGACATAGACTTGCCCTGTACGCTAGTACAAGGACACACACATTTGGAGTTGTGTCTCCATTTTAGAGAGGATTCAAATCTGTACCCATACTTGGTCTACTCTATTAGTTATGCTGGCATAATATAAAAAGGGGTCTCAGTCTCTTATGCTGAAACTTTCTAATTGTTAAAACTAATTTCACCAGGAAATAAGGAAATTAATCCAGCCAGTGGGGCACTCTCCTTGGACAGAGGAAGTATCTTTCATATAGTATTTTACATATAAAACATGCGCAGTTAGCCTTAGGAGTTTGGATTCTTTACATCTGCATCTCTGCATGCATCCATGGTGTCTACTCTCATGTATCATACACTGAAATAACTTTAAAGAACTGCTTTGGTTTAGGACACTTGTCCAGGAATAGAAGTCACAGACCCTGGTCCTCTCTCTGATTAAGAACAATTGTCATAGGTCATCCCAAAAGTTCATCTGGCTCGGTGTCCTGTAAGCAAACAACAGATGCTCAAAAAAGAGTAGGAAAGGAAAAGCATGTAAAGCTTTTAGAAATATATTACTAGCATACCAAATCTGAGCAAGAGGTGGCAACTTCTTACAGAACAACCATCAGTGGATTTACCTTACATGAATGTCCCAGTTGTTCTTCAAACCCATGTACAATTTTAATACCCTCAACACCCTGCAACAGTGAATTGCAGTATTTAATTATGTGCTGTGTGAAGTATCCCCTCTTTCAGTTTGCTTTGAACCCTTTTGATGACTCCCTGTTCTGGTATTAAGAGAAAGAACAAGCAAGCGTGCCTTAGTCACCTTCTCCAGGTCTCATGATTGTGTGAACTTGTGTCATGTATCTCTGCATATGCTTGCTTTCCATGCTGAAGAGTCTTAGACTGCTGAATTGCTACTTGTGCAGAAGATATAACATTAATTATCCCATCTGATCTCTCTTCATCCTGCCAGTTTTAATATATCTGTTTTCAGGTGAGAGGAACTCACAGAACTTCCTGAAGCATTAGAGTTTACTTGGGATTTAAACAGGGACATGGAATTTTCTGTTGTGTTCTCTGTTCCATTCCTAGTAATTTTGCCTTTTTCACAGCTAATAACTATTAAGGAATATTTTCATAGAACTATCTACTATAACTTCACAAGTATCCTAAGTTCAGGACCTATTGTTATGTATATAAAATCAGGATTATTTTCCCCATGCATATCAGTTTGCATATGTCAACAATGAATTTCACTTTCCGTGTTATTATCCTGTATCTCAGTGTGGATATCTTTCTGCAACTCCCGATTTGTCAGCTATTCTTTTTTGCTACTCTGAATGACCTAAAATTAGTAAACATTTGTTACTTCCCTGTCCTGTAACTCACCTTTTACATACTACAATTATGAATTTCCAGGATACCCAACACCAGTCTGTGTGGTACTCTGCTGTGAAAATTTGCCATTTATTCCTATCCTTCCTTCCCTGTCTTCATCCATTATGTGTTTTTTCCAATGTCTGTTGGACTCTGCCTTTGGAGAAAAGCACCCAGGTCCTGTGGCTTATTTGGCATTTCATGAAGTTTACACTTGCTGTTGCAACAAAACAGCATAGCTTCACCAAAAAGCATAACTCTTCTCCATGTGCCATTTTTTACCTGCCCAGTTTCGATATAGGGATGTGAATTTGAATCCATTTGAGCTGAAGTGATCTTGAATTTAGATTTCCTTCAGACGTTCTGAGAAGAGTGCTGTAACCATTCGGTGTCCCTACATGAGCAGTGCCAGTGACCACATTGCATGAGCAAAGAGGGAAGACCACTGATTCTTTAAACAAAGGAGTAACATGCTTAAATATGTATGGGGCCTGTAGGCAGTAAGTTTTGGTATTTCACATATAGATGCCTAAAATCATACCTGGTTTATCTAACTAAAGCTAGTTAATCTAACCCTATGTTCAGCAGAATGCTAGAAGCCCATTTCAAAACTGAGACTCTCACAGATTTCAAGCACCTATGGGGATGACTGTATTTTTTTCAAGCGCTTACAGGGATGACTATATTTTAAAACAGGCCTTATGGATAATTATTTAATATAAAGTATAAAAAAAAAAAAAAAAAAAAAAGGAAAATCTGACCCCCCAAGCACCCGCAGCAAAATTCCAAGCAGATTTGCCAGATCAGTTTCTGGCCAGAGAGACTTCAGGATTGAATCCATGGAGCCTAGAATGTCAGTTTTAACACTGGTAGTTACATTGCATAAGGTATCACCTAGCTCAGAATATATCCTCTGATACACTGCTGTCATATTTCAGACCACGAAACAGATTAATTCTAGATGTCTGGCTGCATTTGCTTTTCTTTCTTGACTTGCATGCCCTATGGACTCACAATAAACAAAGCGATGCCTCAATTAGCAATAGTTTCCCGCAGGTAGAAGTAATACTCACTACAAGAGCTAACCACAATAAATTAAAGCGTACTGGGGTGGGATCAATGACATTTCTTAGGCCTCCATTGTTCTAACACTAACTTTTGCTTCACTACCTTTGGCAGTTTAATGATATGAAGATTAAGCTTGCTTGTCCTTCTTGCATCTGTTTCTTCAGTTTACAACGATCCTGCCTGCACCCACTCAGAAAAGGCTCAGCTGCCTTTTCTGTGCAGAACACATACATGCTTTAATCTGAAGGCAAATGGCTTCTGCATGAGGTGTACTGGTATAGTAGATAGACAAAATCCTGTAGTTAGCGCAAGACTGTTTTCTTGTTTGATTTGTCAAGCGAAGATCTTACCCTTTACCAGGGTAAAATCTTACCCTTCACCGTTTCTGCTTGGAGGAAAGGGTACTGTTTCGCTTCCCTGCATCTTGTACCATCATCTGTTTTTAAACAGCATTGTGATTGGTTTTATTTATATATTGGGATTATTGGTTGTTGATACAAAATTTGTGTAAGGTTGCAAAGGCTATGTTTAGAGATGGAGTCCTTAGAAATAAGGAAAAAATGTATAAACGAGTTAGAAGATATTTCTCAATTAGTTAATTTTCCCTTCCCTTCTGACAGGCTGAAATTATCAGTTTCTAACCCTCTATATTTTGCATTGTACAAGCTACGGAAAAGGGCACCGTCTTTTGGTCATACAACGTGTAGGCAGCTGCCTTGGAAGTTACACTAAACCCCCGGGGCGAGTGACCCGTGGCCTAAACTTCCCGCTAGCCTAAGCTGCCGAGGATGAGAACAGCCTCAAACTGCAAACTCTGCGTATTTATCCCGCAAATCGCTGTCTGAGCAATCACTCCCAGAGCGCTGGGTGAGGGTCGGACCCTCAGCCCCACCTCGGCTGCAGCCAGCCACCTTCTCCCGCCGCGACACCCCCGTGCGCCGGGCGCTGTCGCGACATCTGCCCCGGCTGCCCAGCCGCCGCCGGCTCCCTGCCCGAGGCTGCCGTGTGTTTCCCGGACCGGTTTCCTTACACCAAACCAAATGAAGTTTTCCCGAAATTAAATTTAGAAGGTTAACCAGAATCCTAAAACTGCCCAGAATCCTCTGAATAATTCCCAGGAGGATTACCTCTTCTGCTCCGGATTTCCCATTCCTCTTGCCCATTAGACCAACGTGAGGAGAAAACTCAGCTTCCCTAAGATGCTTCTCCGAAAGAAGCAGCCACATCGAGAGCAGTGGAATATATTTAAAAATATCGAGCTATAAAGAACTAGTGCTATTCGCGATTCATTTGGGGGACTACTTTCTCTAAAAGCAACTAGTGTGTAGCGGCAGAAATATTGACTTGGCTCCCTGTCTGAAATGGAATACAGCGGAGTAAAGAAGATGTGAAGCACTTTTTCTTTTTTTTTTCCTTTTTCCTTTTTTTTCCTAATTTTTGGGGGGTATCTGATTACTGCTTGGTTTATCTGGCTGCAAAACTTCTGAGGGAATTCCCCTTCCAGTTCCGTTTTCAAACCCTGATACCGATCCGTGCCTCATTAGCATAACATTATTAGTACTATTTTTTCAGCGCTAGGGATGTTATAATTTTGGAAGATGAAGTGTAAACCCCCCCCTCTAGAGCAGAGGGAACAGCTGAAAATTCAACAGTCCCAGTTGAACTTCAAGTGGTCGAATCGACCTCTTGAGTGTGCGTGGGGAAAACTTCGGGCAGCCGGCGCTCGAGGCCAAATGTATTTACTTTTCCTAACGGTATTTTCTCCGGCTGGAGGTCCACCAAGACGGACCAGCCTGATGCAGGGTGCCCTTCCCCAGGGGCGGGGACTGCGACCCGGCGTCTCGGGACACGCCGGGTCCGCCAGTATCAGGCCGGTAAATCCCAGACAGCGGCTGGGATCCGGCACGCACTGAAACAAGTGGCAAAACCCCTATTACCTCCAGTGGGATTGGGATCCGAGCCGGTGCCCTCTCCTCAGACCCGACCGCCGGCGCTTCGCCCTTGAGCTGCGGGTGTCGGCGACTCAAAGCGTCTCCGCGGCAGGCGATTTACCTGTAAGAGGCTTCTTTCCCTTTCCTCCCTTTGCTCTGCCGCCAAGAAAACTTTGGGGTACTTCTGTCAGTTTGCGGGGGGAGGGAGGGGAGAGGGGAGGCGGAGGGCGAACCTACGCTACGAGCACGCGTTTCTTCACCGGTGTGAAAGGCGAGTATTTTAAACAGCAGCAGAAGCAAATGAATAGATGGGCTTTAATGAGCATTGGTGTACAGCAGGGCAGACAGGGTACGGCAGCAATCACTCACAAACCAGCCGGGACTCATCAGCCAGTGCGTCGCCCTCTGACTTCTGAACCCCTGCTTCACACAGACCTCTCGTCTGTTGGAAGGTTGTTTTCACTAAAGTGCCTTTCCCGAATAATTTTTTTAACCGTTTTTCTGTTGGTTTCCCCCGCCCTCTCCCACCCTCCCGTAGATTTCAGTGTTCACACTCACGTGGACGAAATGCCAAGCAACACATAGAAAATAGCGGCATCTGTGAGCGGTGAAAGGTGATGTGAAAAGTACAGTCTACGAATCGCCGGGCTGGTTTTATTTTAATGAGAAACTAGGGAATTCGGACACTCAATCACAGCTTGAGAGGCCAGGTCACACTTCAGTCCCTCCTAAGGTATTGCCCTCCGATGTGAAATGTTGGGAGGGACTGTAAGTATCACGGGGAAGGACTAGTAATCGTTAATTAAAGGAGCCCTTCGTCGTCAGTGCCGTTGTCATTTAAATTCCCACTATTTGATCGAGCTATTTAAAGCTTACTCTTTAAACAGCGAGCATTACACGTTCCGAGGCCCAGCAGCTCGCCGGGGTCCAAGGTAACAGCTTTGCTCACCTCCTTCGGAGGAAGATCTACAGGACGGCGGGGCAGAGGTTTCCCGTCCCTCAGGGGAGTGGGAGAAGCAGAATTCAGAGGGGGTTTTACCCTCCTCCTCCCCCCACCGCCGGCAGACTTCAGCCCCTCTCCACCGGACCCCGAGTTCCGTGGGACCCCTGGGCCGGCCGCCCCGGGCGGGGGGCTCGGCAGAGAGCACAGGGTCTGCGGGGCCGCCCCGTGGTGCAGGTTGTCGGGGTGGCGGGGAGACCTTCCCTCCCGACCCCTTCCTCCGATCCAGCCCCTTTGGCCCCGGCTGTGACTTTTGACATCATCTCTCCGCCAGTAATGATATTTAACGACGACAAAAGCTCTTACCTGCGACCTGGCTCTCAAATAATCTGATTGTACACGACATAAATACATACACCAGCAGGGATATAGTCATGAGATCGATCGAGTTTCCGTGCCGCACGCGTGCCATGGACCCCCGCATCCTCTCCCCTGGGAGCCTGGGGGGCTCACTCCCCCCGACCCCCTGCCCTTTAGGAGTGCACCAGGACGGAGTGGAGGGAGCCCTTCCCCTCGGGGCCCGGGTTGCTCCCGGTCTGTTCCAGCAGCGAAGCAGCGGCCGGGGAAGCGGCGGGGCAGATCTGCGAGGCGGCGACGGTCAGAGCGGGGATAGCCGAGGCAGCGGGCATCGCCGGCGCCGGCTTGATGGGCACCGGGACGGCGGGCATGGTCTGTGCCGGCGGGTGGCAGAGGGCCTTCACGGGCATCCCGAAGGGTCCGTAGTCGGGGGACACGGGCACGCCGGCCACGGAGTCCATCACCCCCATGTGCGGCCACATGGAGCTCACCACGCTGCTGAGTTGGCTGGGCACCGGGTAGCCCAGGTGGTGCATCACCGAGGCCAGCGGGAGCCCGCCAGACCCGGCACCTTGCCCGGGGGAGGCGGCGGCGGCGGCGGTGGCGGGTGGGGGTGGAAGTAGTGCACCATGTGCGGGGCGGGCGCCGGGGGCTTGCCGGGGCCGCCGCCGCCCGCTCCGCCGCCCGGCCCGCCGCCACCGGGCAGGTGGTGCTCGGGGCGCAGGACCTTGAAGCGCTTGCGGCGGCGGAGAAAGCTGCCGTTTTCAAACATGTCCCCGCAGTCCGGGTGCAGTGCCCAGAAGCTGCCCTTGCCCGGCTGGTCGGGGCGGCGCGGGATCTTGATGAAGCAGTCGTTGAAGGAGAGATTGTGGCGGAGGGAGTTCTGCCAACGCTGCGTGTGCTCCCGGTAGTAAGGGAAACGCTCCATGATGAACTTGTAGATGTCGCTCAGGGGCAGCATCTTTTCGGCCGAGTGCTGGATGGCCATGGCCGTCAGGGAGATGTAGGAGTAGGGCGGCTTCTGGTCGCTGTAGGAGCTCTTCCCCGCCGCTTGCCGGAGGGCCAGCTGCCGCCCAGGCCGCGGGATCTCGTGGGGGAACACGGGTCAGGGACAGGTCCTGGCACCCGCTGGTGTCCCCGCTTTCCTCCTGGAGGCCGCCGAGTCTCCCGGGCTTCCCTTCTGCCGCCCGGCACACTCAGCTGGAGTGGGTGCTCCGCACGCACCAGGGGCTCAGCAGTACGAAGTTACCCCGGGCCTCCGCAGAGACAGGGAGGAAGGAAATAAAAACGCCCCTCTCACCCCTCAGTCCGGCGTCCCCTTAAAAGTTTGCGGCACAGGCGAGCGCCGGGAGCCGGCGGGGAGAGGAGGCGAGCGGGGCGGCGGCCGCCGTGGCTGTGGCGGGGCTGGGCGCTGCGGCGCGGTTTTGTAATGGTGCCCGAGTCGGAAGACCCCCGCAGCTCCCACTCTCTTGCTATCACATGACAGTGGCTGGGGGACTTCGCGCCTCGTGGAAAAGGAGCGAGAAGCGGGTCCCCGGCTGCCCTCTCACACACACCTCCTCACCAGGGCGAGGTGGAACCAGGGGGCTGAGGAAACGCCATGTGAGAGCGAGATCCGCTTTCGAAACACAGGGCAGGGAACAGCAGCCCGCGCAGGGAAGCTCCCTTCTCCCCCCCCTCTCCCACCCAGCCCTTTCGCAGCCCCCGTATCCACTTTCCTTCCCCTTGGCCCCCCGCTCCCGCACAGCCCGGCTCCTAGCAGCAAGGGCGAAGGCCCTCCGCGGGCACCGGGATGTGGAAAACGAGCGGGGTCTTCCCTCCACCTAGGGGCTAGTCGTGCCAAGCATCCCGGGGAAAGGGGCGTCGAGCCAGCTCGGGGAACCTGCGAGCGGGAAACGAGGGCCCTTTGGAGTAATTTATTAACATCGCTTTCATTAAGTTCAAAAAGCAACGCGAAGCCTAGCACACAAACAAGAGAGAGGCAAAAAAATCCTACGTTCTTCTCTCCAAATCGTTACGGTCAACTCTTGTTACTGGCCGCGATGCGGCTGGTGGGAAACAGTGAAAGAACCAGCCAAAGCACCCTCTGTACGCTTCGAGACGAGCTACTTAGCGCCAGTGTTGATTTAGACCGGCTCATTAGTAGGAATCAATGAACAGTGCAACAATTCATATCTATCCTCCAAATGTACTGTGCTATAGCGGGTAGGCTGTAGATTCGAGCGAGAAACAGAAGCCTGCTCTCTTTGCTGCCGCTAGAGTTGGAAGAAAACCCTGCCCAACATCAACAGTTACCAGAGCTCAATTAGCGAGATGCTGTAGGAGGTGTCAGCATTAAAATGATTAGTCCGACTTTTATTGGCTAAATAAACAAATAGGTTGAAAGATCCTTAATATATAAAAAATAAAGGGGTGGGAGAGGGGGGGTAGGAGGTCGAAGCGCTATTTTCAGCCCACCCTTCCACGTCGGTGCCGTGGGTCCGCCGCCGCGGGTGCCCGTTCCTGGGCGGTTTCCGCGGGTGCCCGATCCTGCATGGGTTCCGCGGTCGCAGCAGTGCTGGGGCTGGAGTGCAGGCGGCTCCGCTCCCGCCGTCGGGGGCGGGGGGGCGGGCTGATTTGAGCATCCACGCCAGTTGTCTCTCTATGTTGCAGGTAGAAGTGGCGAACAGGAGGGCGCGGGGGGGGGGGGGAAAAAAAAAAAAAATCCTAAATCTTTTTAAACGTCTACCTATAATCCCTGCTAAGGGGGTGAAGAAAAAGATTAATTTAAATCCCTTCCTTAAGTAACGCCTGTTTAATAGTATTATACCTGTCCAATGGCAGTCAAGTGAGCGTAAGCAAAGGTAAAGAAGACACAGAGTAAGTAGCCAAATATTTTGGAAAGCCAAGTTTCGCGAGGAACTGCGTGCTTTAAAAAAGTTCCAGGTTATTGCCCAAAGCATTCACTTTGCCTCTGAGAAGCTAGGAGATACTTATGGTGACAGCAACGCCTACATCGTGCGTCTTGGGGAGCTTTTCTCCGTATTGCCAGCACGGCGAGAGCCGACGTTGGGCATCTTTCCTGATGTGTCTGTGCATTTTCCTCAAAAACACTTTTCTTGTGTTTTACTGGTTAATCCCTTTTTAACTGATTAAAAAGACCCGTTCCTATCCTCAGATTCTAAGTCCTGGGTCTTTCCCACCTCACCAGTTAGAAACTCGGCGTTCCCCCCCGCCCCCGCACAGCACGGCTGCGGGTTTAGCCTGGCCCTTTCGCAGACTAACCCTCTTCATCTCCGCGGCAGCCGGATTTTATTTTTCGCGGGAGAACCGATCCAGCCCAAGAGTCCGGTGAGACCCGAAATGCGCTATTTGCGTTCGCTCTTCTCACGATCCCTTCCCCAAAGCGCCGGCTGGCCGGAGCAGCGGTGACTCGCTGGTTCCCCGGGAGGAGGTGGGGGCAGGGGGGGGTGCCGGGAGCGGCGCCCGGGCGAGTGTCGGCCGGGGACGGCGAAGCCGATCGCTGGGCATCATCCTCCGCCCGGCACCGCTGCGGGGGAACCTGTCCCCACCGCTCCCCTCAGCCTCCAAAGCGGGTCTTCTGCTAGGCAAGGGGGTGTCTGAGCAAGCCTGTGCTTAGCGGCAGCCCTTCCCGAGCGATGGGAAAAGTGCTTGCGCGCAGGGGTGAGCCGCTGGGCTGTAAGTGCGCGCCTTTCATGGGCAGCATGGCCTCAGGGCTGCGGTTCACCCAGCTGTTTGTCAAAGCGAGCTGTGTTTCTTGAAGCCCCTGAGGCAATTACTCAAAGGAAAACACCTCGGGTGACCGCCCTGGCATCAAGGAGGCCAGTTCGGATTTCAGGAGGTAACAGTTTAAATGACACGCCGCTGGCCGCCAGCCTGGGTTTCTCCAGTTATCTCTGTATCCCTCCCCACGTGGCAACGTATTTTTTTTTCAGCCTTTTGTCAACCAGAAAAGTCACTATGAAGTTTTATTGCCCTCGGGAAGTTACTTCTCCTCGCACACCTCAATCGCTTTCAATTCACAGGCAAAACTCTCGCGCAGGAAGGTGGCCGTGGCTTTTCTGGAGCAGGGTGACCGTCGCTTGTCTCTCGCTTTCTTTGCGGGTTTGGCGCTACATTAGACACACCTGCTTTCTTGTTTCAGACCCGCGGTCTGCCTGGCTCAGCCTCCAGGTAAGGCTTTTGTGACACGGGGTTAAATTGGGAAGGGCTGCATCATTGGGGGAAACAGAGCTGAGCTGTGCTTGGTGGACGGCCAACCTCAAAGCACGGATTGATAGGGCCGAGCTCTCCTCCCTCCTTGATGGGAAAGGTATCTTCGAGCAGGGAAAAAGCCATCACCCCCCGCC
>KZ505941.1:49344-61268 GCA_002844005.1 Limosa lapponica baueri
TGGCCTTCAAATATTTGGAGATGTTTATTATGTCCCATTCCCTAAGCTAGGATAGCAAAACATGCAAGCATGCAATATCTTTTTATGTCACTTCCATTATGCTGCTTGTTAGTTTGACTGCCAGTCAATTTTTGTTGAATTGTAATTCTGTTAATAAAGAATTGAATAAACAACATATATATCTGAACGGTTTCTACAAAAATAATGTCTCTCTTTTTACTGTAGGAATCTTTCACTTTTCTGGATCATAGTAGGTTCTATTTCATTGCCCTAAATCACTTTCACTGCCTTTGACACTTGGTTGAGAATAGGTTTCGGAGATATTAGCTTGTCATTACTGCTTACATGCTTTTTGCAGAAATGCAGCAATTCATTTATATTGGAGGCTGTGCTAAAAAAGAAATTTAAAAAAAAAAACAACTTAAAAATATTCTGTAATAAAAATACCTTCACCAATTTAAGGAAAACTGCTTTAAACGTCCAAGTATTTTGTATGAAGACAGAAGAATCTTGCCTCTTTAAAGTGCCTGATTATTTTGAGTTACAGTCCTTTCTGGGACAGTTGATACTCTTGATACATCCAGCAGAGAAAACAGAGGTTGGACAGCAGTGACTATTCATGTAGGATTGCTCCTGGCAGCAATGAATAGTACTGTTGTCACTGCAGTCTTGTAAAGTTCAGTGCTACATCAACATACTGTTAAATCCTTGGTTTCTAAATCACACATACATATGTATATACCTATGTATATATGTACACATATGTATATATTTGTATGTAATGAATAGTATTTGTGGGGAAACGCACATAGAGCTTGTATATATTCTCAGAAAGCAAAAGATATTTGATACTGTATTCTATTTGGGAGATGCTGTATTTTATTTGGAACTGCATTTTAATTATTATTTTGTTTATTAATGCAGAAAACTGAACGTTCAGCTTTTCTTCACAGAAAGGTGAAAAAAAAAAGTTAGGTTTGTAAAATCTTGGGCGTGTTTCTGGTTTTGAAAATTTGCAAACCATGGCACGTACATTGTTATTACTATGAAAGCTACCTCAAACATCTATCCAACCATGTTTTGCATGTGTGTGTAATGGGAAAAGCTGAAGTGCAATAAAAGAGCTTTGGCTACTTTTGTTGTAATCATTCTTATTGTGGTTGTTTCTGCTATTCAGGATCAGAGAAGTGTCTCCTTGAAATTGTCAGGTCAGTTCATGGCCAGAATATCAGAACAATTGCAGAAAAATATTTATTATCATCCATGAATAGCCCTGGTGGTAACACCATGTGCCATTTCTAGTTGAAAATTAAGAATAATCTGTAATTAGTCTGAAATCAAGTGTTGAAGCTTTTATATATGCACTATAACAACCTCAGTCAAACATATTATGGAGGGCTTGTGTAGTCAGGAATTCCTTCCTTCTCAAAAGAAAATAATTTTCTAACCAGGGAGGCTAGGGAATTCCTGAGATCACTCTACATAGATTGTCATTTTTTGAGACTCTTCATATGATGGGTATAAAACTGTGAGCTTTCCTGTTTTTACATGAAGTGTAATAAACTTCTGTGCATGTCTGCTACTCTTTCTTTAAAAAAAAAAAAGTTTTCATTTTGGTTTTGAATCATTGAAATGGAGTTTCTTTTCCTAGAAATCATGTCTTCACTGGTAAAGATCTGAAAGTGTTTGGAGAATGCTGGCTTATGACATATCTAGCACAGTGAAACTCTCTTTATCATCTTTTCTGTTACAGTATATGTTGTCTGTTTCTCTCAGCTAGTGTAGGACTACCTGATTTAATATTCTGGGTTTTTAACCTGACTTTCTGCATGTTTCCCCAGGTGAGAAAATAGCACCTTCCCTACAGACCATATGCTTCTCCAGATATTGCAAGTGTGACACTGGGAAAGGAGGAAAATTCAAATTAATATCTGGCAGAAAAATAATTATTTCAAGGTTAGAAATGTGTTTGCTGGTCCATAGCTAGGGCCAGGTGAGGCAAAGCTTTAGTCTTAGAAATATTTGCTGGGGTGATGGTCACATTAGCATTAACTTTTCCTGTTCCCACAGTGCCTAGTAGCTCGTACTACAAAACAAGATAATGTTAAGTACTGTCAAGAACAGAAGAGAAAGGGGTCTGTATTCCAGAATTTCATCGCTTGTGTGCTTTTAAACATTCTTTGAGTTTAACTATCTTTGAGTTTGTGTTTTTAGGTGCTGTACAACCAAAAAAAAGCTGTTATTACAGAACAAAAATTAGTCTGCTGTGAATATCCCTAGACTCTCTGTCTTGGACAGTCAAATAAGTAAGGGAAAAAATGACAGGAAAAAGATGAGTATCTGCTCCTGGAGGTACTAATTGGTGACTGTTTAATACTCACTTCAGAAATTTCTCTTTTACATTAAGAAAATACAGGGTTTCCTTAGGAACAAATCTGATATAAGCCAGAATCAGATCCGAGGTAAGCTGTCTAGAATAGCATTCATGAGTCCCTTTCTTCTCTGCTGATGTAAAATTAATCAGTGTGTATGTCTCTGCTGTTTTTTGACACTGTAGAGCACTTCTGTGTAGTAGCATGCCGCAAAATAGCTTGCTGTAAATGTAACTTTTAGAGATGTTAGAATTGCAGCTGTTTTTTTTCAAAGGCAAACTTGACTTCGTATATTTGTTTAGAGTGAGATGCTTGGGGCCATGCTATGCAGGTGTATCATGAAACATGAACAACAGAGCAGATAAAAGGCTATTTTTAAACAAAATTTGTTTTTATACTTGCATTTCATATATCCTAATATTTCTGAGCGATAATCCACAAAAATGGTTTTCTTTTTTTTTTTTTTTAGTATTTATTAATTTATTTTTCAAATGTTTCAGTCTATATCAAACCTGGTTTTGAGCAGCTTTCATTTGCTGTGGTGCAGCTCTGTAACCAAGCAGTAGAGGGCATTCTTTCTTCAGGAGATGGTACTAGTTCCTTCAAAAGACCAGTGTTTATTTAGCCGGTTGTGTTCTTGGGTCCTTTTCGTCTTTAAATGTAGCCCATTCACATGTAGATACTGGAGATAGGATAAAGGGATAAATCTTAACCCAAATGTGCAATATACTCTCAGGGTTGAGTAAATCGCTATTAAAGTTGTCTTTATTTTTATTTATTTCACATTTTTTGTTAAAGTAGACAATATATACTTGTTATTCAAATTCGCTGTGCAGCATTTTTCATACATTCAGATGTCTTTATGCAGTGTTGGATATAGATTAAAACCTGAGCTATTTCAATTGGCTATGATCAGTCAATAATCCTAACAAAAACATTTTCAATAGTACTTACAGCAAACCGCTCATGTTGACGGAAGCACTTGGGTAAGTATTTTGAGAGCACATTCTGATAAACTACTACTCTGCTTAGGACACATGATTTCATTTGATGTCTGGTGAGTTACTGTTTTAATTTTGCACCAATTTTTGCTTCAGAAACAAACCAACAGCTTTGTTTTTGTACAGTACTTCTGTCAGACCCTTTTTAGAAAGAAATTTTCGATCTCTATTTCAGGAATTTTCTCCAACCTAGTAAAAGAATGTTTACTGTCAATATTTATTTGTGTTTGTTTTTCTTTAAAAAAAAAAACCCAAACATTAGTGTTTAATAAGTATAAAATAGTAATCAGTTATGAATGAGAGAAAAAGCTTTTGTTCCCTGGAAAAGGGAGAGCCCAGCAGGTAGTGCCTCTTCAGCTGGCTAATAGCTCTAGTATTATAAACCTTCAAAATAGTTACTTAAGATAATATCTGCAAATAGAAGTCCTTCCCATGTCACTGGCCTACTGAATCACATAACATTTCCTGGCTATTTTGATTTTGAATAAACAGCTTTTTCTTGCTTAACCTTGAAGCGTTCAGGATTCAATTGATTGTGCAATACAACAGATTACTTCGGAGGGTGACTGTCAGCAGAAGACAAGTGAATTTGGGCACACTCAGACTCTAATTATGTGTAAAAGAATAAAATCATCCTGAAAAGTAAATATCACAGCTGTCTGCAGCTGTGGAATTGTGAAGATAGTCTTCAGGCTGGAAATTTTCTTGTCGATTGCTTAGCTGGAATATCTTTTCTTTTCTTCTTTTTATATGAATGGGTTTGCAAAGAGAATATCTGAGAAGGGTCATCTTAGTACCACAACAGAGTAATGGGAACAAAAGTTATTCCCAGCTGAAAACAGGCATTTGTGCAGAAGGCTCCCAGATTTTGAGATGAAAAAGGGCTTTCTGGTCACTTGTGGTAAGTCTGTGTGATGTTTACTGCTTGCCTTCTGGTCGTAGCCACGTACTTCTCCCCACTTCTCTATGCTGGCTTTGAGGTTGTTGAATTCTGTGCTGGGCAGGATCTTAACCAGTGGAAAACTAACCTAAAAAAAGCCCCAAAAAAAAACCTTTTTTTTTTTTTTTTTTTTTTTTTTTTTTTAATGGGGAGTGGGGGTTACGTTTAAAATCGGTTCAATGAAGAGCCTAATAAACACTTCTGATGTGAAGAAAGGTGCCAGTAGTGCAGAGAAAGGAATATTGATGAGACAAGAGAAGGCAGGATTTCTCTTTGTAAAGTGAAGAGCTAGAAGGTGGGTCATTTTACTAATTCCCTGGAATATGGATTAGTAGGCTCCACCCAGGCTTCTATCCCAGGTAATAAAGTGGGAAGGCTGAGGGGAGCACGAAAAATTCTTTATACCAGGTACTGGATTTGGTGAACTACAGGTGAAGTAGATGAAGGAATGCTGTATTTATGGGTCAAGTTCTGATGCCTCATTGCTCAGCACTGGCACTTCTGTACTTGAATAAAAACAGTTTTGTAGGCAGTTTTTCCAGTGAAGGGACTCCCATAGGTCCCTAAGAAGTTAAGTGATAATTTAATGGAATTTTTTAGTACTTGAATTTTTGGATTTATGCAAAGATGGGAGAATTTACTTTTAAGATTGGTCCATGAAAGTTAGTGGACTGTAGTCAACTTACTCAAAAACAGAAGAGAAGAGAGGGTGAGAGTGAGAAGATAATTTAATATGTGTCCCAGGTTCTGCATGTTCTGCTTTAACACCAGTCTGTCTTTAGTTTCATTTGCAACATACTGTTTTTTCCTTTAAAGTTGGAACATTGAAATCATAACTATGTATTTGGTTGCTTCATCAGTGAGCTTAGCACTTTGTAGACTCAAACCTTTGGAAACAGATTAACTAGAAATTGGAGTGTTCCCTGAATAGAATACTCTCAAGTGTAATGTTAATGGTGTATGTAGTTGATTGGTAATGCTCTTTATATGACAGACGTAGTCCTGAGCAGAAATGGAAAAGAAAAAAAACAGATTGCATTACAGCACTGAAGTATATCAAGGCTGGCTGTCTTGGGACTCAAAAGGTAGTGTGATCTTAAACTTTTAAAAAATGTGTACTAATGCTGAAGTAATGATGCTATCTATCCTGAATGTTAACCCACAATAAAATCTCTGTCATTGCCCTGCATTCTCTATTATATTTGATTATTTTTTTTTCAGGAAAAAATGGCACTAGCAAATATTAAACATTGTGTTTAAATATTAAACGTCAAAGTGCATCATGAATTTTTAATAAACCAATTAACAAAGAAATATTTCCATTTGTTTCTGTGCAAATGTAAGGGTAGTGCAAAGAGTTCAGCAGGCAGAGTATCAGTTGCAATGAAAGGAAAAGACAGCATTATAAAGCAAAACTGCAGCTTCCAGAAGGCACATTATTAAATCCAAATAGTTCTTTACAGAAAGGGAGGGTCTGGGATTTTAAAAAACATCTTAATTTTGGGAAATGTTTGAAGGATATAACCTTTAAATCTTTAAAGATTCATTAAAAGGAAATTAGTACCCTAACCTGTAAGTGACATGACTTACCTCTAACATGAAGGAGATGAATGTTACAGAAAAGCAGAACAGCAAATTGTGTAGCTGTAGCTTTTCACAAACGGGAGTGTATTTTCATAGGGAAGTATTTCTTTGAAATGTTATTTCAGACTCCTGTTGTGACACTGTCAGGCAAATCTTTATGATACTTTTTTATTGTAAGGCTATTTCCAAAATATGGACCTGTCTCCACCTGGCAAAGTACTCGGAGCTTCTGCCTGTGGAAAGCTATGAATGTAAATGGGAGCATGTTTCTAAGTAGGACTTTCCTTCATTTGACACAATTAACATGGAAATGCCTTGCCTCTAGACATCTTTGAGGCTAAGATGAGCACTTGTAAAAGACTTAGATGTTTTATAAAGAGAACATGAAGTTTATGAGTTGGGACAAAATTTGAACTAATCTTATTTCTGGGCAAAGCCCACCTGGTTGGGTTGCATGACAATGTCTGCATGCTGCATCATTGCAGGAACGTGGTTTTCAGAGTTGAGGTACAGTAGGAGATGAAGGCTAACACAAAAGTCTTAAAGTGTAAGAACAGTTTTCTTTCCCTTATAAACCCATAGCTCATAGAACATGTTGAGAAAATAATTTCTGGTGCTAACTTGTTGTGTTTGGGTTGGTTTTTTTTTAATTATTTTTTATTTTTTTTTAATTGTGAAATCAAAGTAGTAGGAATAAATTTCAGATGCATAATGATTATTTGTGTCTGCAGTGCAGGTTTTCTGAGCTTCCATTGAAGCACCTCTTTCCTTTCATCATCTAAGATGAAATGTGGGATTTATATAGCCTGGCTTTCCTCATTCCTTGTATTGATTGTTTTTGACTGCCGAGGTGGGAAAGATCTATCCTGTCACTGAATTCCAGTTGAAGAACAACTGTTATATTCACTGTTTTTTAGCTTACTGGGAGCATGAGACCACACTTTTTCTAGTGCCAAAACATGATTGCTCTGGTTTATAAGCACTTTTCTTTCCAGTGCCTTTTTAAGTTCTAAAAAGCTACTGCACTAGGCATCATCTGCTCTTAACTTTGAACCCTTCTCTTCTCACTGTGTCTCAAGTAGACACACATACCCTTCTCCTTTCCCAAAACCCTCTCAAATCATCCCTCAAAATGAAATAAAAAAATAATATGCCTTTTAGACTGTTAACTTTTTGAAGGCAATGGGACATTAAGAACATTAATCAGCACAGCAGAATGATGTTAGAGTGTTTCCCTTCGTGAACACCCTGCATGAAATAGCCCTGAGAACAAGCTGTTCTTTTTTGCTATTAGAGCACTGTTTTTTCTGGCACTTAATACCTCACTGAACTCCATTGTTAGTTTACAAGACCTTCAAAAATTGCCTTGGGTCTGCTATTTTAAAGCCATAGACTTAAGTGCAGAGCTTTGTACTGTTCTTTTCTGCTCAAGGCAGTCAGTCTCTGCACCTCTCTCATTTTGCTACTTATGTATGAATAGCACTTACATATATTCTGGAAATGTACAGTGCTTATGATGGGATCTCAACAGATGAAGAGGAGAAATTTTTCATGTTTTCATGCTGTAATCGGGTTAGCTTAAAATACACACAGGAATTAGCATAGGCTCCTGTTGTAAATATTGTGTAAAGTTTGCAGAACCTAAATTAGTGGTATTCTTCCCTCTTCTTTTTGTGTGGTGCCTTTGAGTAGAAAGAGCTTTTCACTTGTTACCTCCTTCCAGTTTCAGCTACTGAAATATAGATGGAACAAAGTACATGGGAAGAAAGATGTTCCGATAGTAGAACACACACTGCAGTTTAAATAGTTTGGGCTGATCATTTCCTATTATGTTGATGGTTATGGCTGGAAGATATTCTAACAGAAATCAGTGATATAGTTCCTGTTAGTGTCCAATTGTAAATCACACATGAAATTCTTAACTACTAGTGTGATTACTGAGACACAGAACTGGAATGAAAATAAAGGCATTCTGTATTTGGATAAATGATCTTACTGGAATTTCCTATCTGTCTCTAAGTATACACGAGCTGACTGTAGTTTTCTCAGATTTCTTCAGTTAAGTGTACTTAAATATCTTCAGTTTTCATTTCATCTAGCTATACTCTGGTTATTCATGAAATAGGCTTTCTGTCATAGTTTACTTGCAGTAGTTGCTGAGAGTCAAACTGAGGAATTAATTTTGTTCTATCAGAGGTTACTTGCAGCAGAGAAGTCAAAGCTAATTCATTCCAAAAGTTGAAATTAGTAATGGTAACTTTTTTTTTTTTTTTTTTTTTTTGTCTCTCCATCACAATCTCAGTCCTTCTTCTAAGCCTTGAAGCAGAATTTAACTTTCACCCCTTTTGTTAATTAATCCACTGGTAGCCATAGCAAAATCCCATGAAACAGTCTGTATATCTCAAATGGCTATGATGTTGTGCGCCACTAGAGTGGGAAGCTATAGAGAAGCAGCACGTCGTTCAGCTGAGGGGACAACGATTCCTTCAGTCTACTACCCCTAATTCATCCACTGAAAAAATTGTTTCACTGTTACTAGTTGACAGATATCTGAAACAAATATGCTTCTTACCTATTTTACATGATCTTACATCATGTATGGCATTGCTATTTCTACAGCTTCTGGAAATCTCGAGACAAAAATATGAACATTGTAAGAAACATTTTGAAATACAAACATTGTTTTTCTTGAAAGGAAGGAGGATCACAGTCAAATGACTTGTCAAACTTAGATAAGTACGACGTAATTTGTATCTAGTAGAAATTATAATTATCACTGTTATTACTGTTATTATTTTATTATATCGGAGGAAGAGAAAAACACATTAGCTGGGTGTTCTGACATAGTTCCCCAGACTGGATGAATCTTATTTAAATGAAAGAAGAAGAGTAACTTCATTAGACAGAATATTGGAAATCACGGCCCTAGCTTAAAGAACTTATAAGGATATGCTCGACTTAACATGCATAGTCACTGGACTTACTCATATAAATGTTAATGTGTTTGTATGCTTCTGAGATCTGGGCTGTGCAAAGGGCTTGAGACAGTATTGGTACTCATGCCAATGGAAAGAAGGGAGATAAACTTTTCTCAGAGCTCAGTGAAGGCAAGGGAAAATAGGGTAACATCTGTCTGCCCTATTGTCATTATTTTTGTACTACTGTTATCTATACTAGCAAGAAAGACAAATTACAATATCTTAAGATTGATTATTGGCTGTTAAATCAGAAACATTTCTCTATAGCTACAATTTATGGTATTAACACCTGTTCTATGTAAAGTAAAATAGTTTTGTTGAGCATTAAAAAACTGAATTACAACATAGAATAAGACATTAGCTTTGGAGTTCTAAAGACACTTCAAAGCCCTAGGCAGTTTATGTTTAATTGGCTCTCCAAGGTAGAAAACAATTCTATATAGACAGATTCCTTAACGTACTATCCTTCATCCCTACCTTGGATTTATCCATCTGAAGGAGATCTAGAGGAGAAGTACAAGTACAATCTAGCCAGAAAAGTGGATAGGTCAGTTCCCCACCAAGCGAATAATTCCTGGGTGTCTTGAGAATTTGCTATAAAAATCAATAGTGTATTCTTTGTTCTGTATTGTGTCTTATTTGAAGCAAATAATGCTAATTCAGTAATCGCTCTTGAGAAAAACAATTGCTGAGATTGTTGCAAAGTTGAACAGCTTCAGAGACGTTCTGCCCTTCATAAAATGATTCATTTGACTAATAGTTGGCTATTATTCAGATTACAAAGACTTGCTTTCCTATAAGAAGTTTCTGGTCTGCAAGATGTCAGGTGGCATGAAGGTGAGATGTTCAACTGCCTGAAAGCCATCTTCCAAGAATTCCACGTCTGTGATTCTCTCTACAGAAGCTTTGAGTCATAAAACAAAATCCCATTTTTTGCCTGTAATAACACCGTTCAGTATCTCTGCTCTGCAATTATTCCATACATTCTGGATAGATATGAGGTCTTTAAGAAGTAAAGCAACTATACCAATGTACAACTAGATTAGCTATGTACTGCTAAAAGAGAGGATTCCAAAGGGTGACATAGGAATTGCATACCAAAAGCTATAATCACAAAAAAAAATAAAGGTGGTAATTTTTAGTACTAGCTAAATAGTGTCATGAGAATATAAGCCCATAAACATGAGATGATAGAATACTGCAAACAAGGAAATCAGTATGAATAACTGTAAATTTGGGGGCAGTATGAGAAAGACACAACATATATACATATATATACACACATATACAAATACCCAACACCAAGTTTTAGTTTAATTCCAGACACAAGAATTGAAGCACTATGATACATGTGAACTCAGTTGAAAATGAGTATTTGGCTACTCCTATATTCTCTTCCTCGTTGCTCTATTAAAACCCAATGCTTGCGGATGAGACAATTATTAAGGTTGAAGAGGAAATGAAGATAAGAAGAAGGAAATCTTGATCTCACTGATTGTGGTGGAGAACCTTCTTGTTGTCTTCGGTAGATGCAGTGTCTCATTTTTTTTATGTAAAAAAAAATAAAAATCTTTGAGGAAGCACTGCCATTTGAGCGTAGTGAGTTAACTCACCTTCAGGTGAAAGAAAAAATTCTCCCATGTTCAAGGGAGAAAAGAAATATAATATAAAAAAATCATTTGCCCTTTTTAGAGTAAAAGAGGATATCTATGCAGAAGTGAATTGACTATCATATTCAGGGAGTCAAGATAAAAGTGTATGTGTTTATTCTGCTTATGCTTCTTATTCCAAAGATTAATTAGTTCTGACATATTCATTGATCAGTCTATTCCTCCCACACATTACACTCTCAGTGGTTATTTATTCAACAACAATGCAATTTGCCAACAAGTTACTTTTTAGACTCAATGTTGGTTCCACTAGTTACTGTAAATATTACCATTTTTAATGTGCTTTACTTGCACATTGCATTTTACAATTTTCTCACAAAAAGCATTCCTGCTAAAGTGAATAGAACTGCTCCCTGAGTAATTAAATAGACTGATATCAGCACTCAGAAAAGCCTATTGAGGCATATATTTAACTGTCCTGCATGTTAACATTATGACTGCAATTATCTTGTGACTATGAAGTCACTGTCTATATACAGTTAGCACATGAGAAGGGCAAAACCTCTAATCTGATCTTTCTAGTTTCATTATATGTTCTGGGAGTGAAGGTATAGAGGATGCTAAGTACTGTTTTATTCCTTCATAATCTCCTTAACTACATACCCTTTCTTTTCTTGATTCCTCCAAAAAAAGGAGGACAATCTTACCCCACCACAGATTTGTACTGACTTGCTAAGTAGATTTTACTCCTTTCTCCTGAATTTCTGAAATAACATTCTGATAACTAACAAATGTATTTCATTGTGTCTGAGTTTTATGGCCTAGAATGGGAGATGGGGCGTCATAAGAGCATCCTGGATTCTCTCCCTCTCTCCTGAAGTGTGTGAACATGCAAACAGAGAGATTATCCAGCGGTCACTTAGGAACACACTGAATCTGAATCCAGAGGAAAAGGTCTGAGTAGGAGCTTGCATATAGAAGCACACACCAATGTTGCTAACAAAATGTATTCTATCCATGGGAAAATACCAATAACTGCAACTCCATTCACAACTACAAATTCCCCTCAGGCAAGTGGCCTAGAAAACATTTTATATTTTTAAAGTGTTTAGGGATATTTAAAACATTAATCTTTTCAAACAAACAATAATTTAGATTATTTATCAAGACATTAATGATCTCTATCAACTGTGTTATGTTCAAATTGTGTTTCCTAAAAACAAAAGGAGCAGTTGATGCTGATAATAGGCTGTAGCTGCTGAAAAAGGTAATTCTCAGTTTTGGAAAGGAGGCCAGAACACTACCTTCTGTGGTCTATGCTTAAAAATGTTTGAAAATTGCAATATTGACTTAATAAACATATTACCCATACCTCAGCAAAAAGTGCACAGTCTATAGACACTGAATAATTTGAAGATTTTTTTTTTAATATTCTAAAT
>KZ505941.1:72283-104254 GCA_002844005.1 Limosa lapponica baueri
CGCCTGACTTGCCGTCAGTTGCAGCCATCGGCTCCCCTCTGCTCCCCCGCCGCGCCCCCGGGTGCGGCACCCGCGGGGGCTCCCCGAAACTTCGCGGAGCGTTTCCAGTCGGCGCTCTGGTCCTCGGCGTTTCCCAGTGGGGAGGGGATGGGGCTTGTGACCTCTGCGCCGCCTGGGGTGTAGTTTGGGGGTGCGTTTTCTTCTCACACCTTGCAGCCCTTTGGTTGTTGGTGAATGATGCGAATATACGAACCCGTACTTGACAGGCGTGGCGGGGGATGGCGGTGGTGGTGGTGGGGTGGCAGCGTGCCAGTTTGGGATTATTTGTGCGCTTGAGACTTTCGTATGCATCAAGTTGCATAGGTGAATGCGGGAAAAGATACATCAGAAGTCACTGCAAAACTGACATTTCTGTGTTCTACATGTCACAAGGAGTAGGGGATAAGTTTGGATAAGCAAGACTTAAAATAACGGAGGAAGATGCAAAGGCGATCAAGGACCAGCCTTGTAATTGTGTCTTGTCTGCCCTAGGCAGTTAGTATGGTCTTAGGAATCACTGAGATACATAGGTCCTGTTCTCAGATGACTCTGTTGGTAGGGCTGTGCTGAAACTGCAGTGCGTTTATTTTGTTTACAGTGATTGATAATCTGGCCCCAAATAGTGTGTGCTTTTTCCCCTCCTTACGTGCAGTGCAAAAGTAGGATGGTTTTAAGACTTGGATGGTCTTAGGCCAGCTTGTTTCTGATTGTGAGGGTTGATTTTCTGTGCAAGGCTCGATTTTACAGTTATTACCTTTCATGGGCAGCCTGCACTCCTGCTAGCTATACCAGCTGTAAGAACTATCTTCAATTATAGGACTAATAATGGGTTAGCAAAAAAAGCCCATGGCTGCTAGCTTTGCGCTGTAATTTTTGGTACTTGGGACCTATGTGCTTGCAGGGTCCCCTCCCCACCCTTCAGAGAATTGCTGTAGATAACTAAATGTTAACTTCATTGTTGATAGTTAGAAGCATAGGGACCTCCCAGTTTCATAGACCTGTTATGAATCTCTGAAGAGTGAGCAATCATAAAACCAAGATCCTCTTTCTCTGATGGCTGTCATTCTCTATATGTAAAGATTTGTAAAGGATGATTTGTTATACCATCTTTTGTTGCCATGCATATTTTGGAAATCAGACGATTAAGGCATTTTTTAGAGAGCTGGACTGGACAAAACAGAAGAGAAAAGTGATCCCTTGGTGGCTCCCTTAATATTTAACTGTGTTGGCAAATGTTAAGGGTAAACATGAGGTGTGTCATCTTGGTCGCATGCCAGCTAAGTTGTTTTACTATATATTTTTAGGAGTTTGTAAAGTGTTTCCCTTATGTTTTCATGTAAACAGTCTAAAATTTTGTAGCCCTGTTAAAAGATACCGCATAGTGCAGTTATAAATACTTAACGTATTTTCACACCAGCGTTTCATATATTGCAACACTTGAAGTGGAGATTTGGTTTTGACAAGTTTTCTGCTCAAGTACACCAAAGGTGGTTTTAATTAATACACATTACGTTACAATAGTGGTCCCCTCTGCACCGTTGGTAAATGGCAAGCAGTAAGAACAACTTGATTTTACTACTAAAAGCAAATACTGCATTAATCTTTCTGAATAGCTGTTGATAATCAGAAAGGAGTTGTCTGGAAAACTATAATCTGAAGAGGCCCATGGATAATAGATAATACTATTTCTTTAATTTAGAGCACAGCAACTGAACAGTAGCCCTTTTTATTTCTGCAATGTGGGTTTTCAAAAGAAATGCAGATTTCTCTTTGTACCTCCTGAACAGTGGGAGAAAAATGCCTGTTTTGGAGTAGGTCTCTTCCACAGGAGGAGTATTGCTGGGGGAAGCATCATTCTGACTGTGATGTTTCATTGTATGGTCATACCAGTGAGCATGGCTGGGCAACAAGCATCTGAGCACTAGCCTATTCAGTTCAGAATGTATTTATAAATCTTGTACGTTGACTTCTATTTGCGAATTTACTTTGTACCACAGTTGCCTGAAAAAGGTAATCCAGAGTAATTGAGGATTTGTGTTCTGCAACACTGAAGGCTGAGGATGTGATTTCCTTCCAGCATGGTCAAGCCTTTGGTGGAGAATCTTTCTCTGCTGATATAAGGTAGCCGTAGACTGATTTGAGGGCAAACAAGGGGCTACCTTTAGTTTTCAGCTGATGTAAGGTAAAGCTGCTGGGGTAAATGGGTGAATGCCTCAGAGGTAACGAGCTGCTGTGTGTTGCTGTGCTGCCACAGCCATATCTGTGGAAGACGCTAAAGCCCTACAGTTGTATCTCAGACACCTGATGATGCTGGTCTTACAGTGGCAGTATTTCACACCTTGGATAATCTGGTTAGGTTGGATTGATTACAGTGCACTGACTACATGAGTACTACTCAGCATGAGTAAAGGAAAATTTTCTTTACTCATGAACAATAGCTCCAGAAGAACAATTGATCCAGACTGTGCAGGAGAACCTATTCCTGCAAGTGCTTCATCATTCATTTGGGTCTTGCTCCAGCCACAACATTAATCAAGGCTGTTTTTCCACATGGAGCAAATTCTAGCCTTAGAGTATACCACACAAAGGACTTGCGCATCTTTTGTTTTCTAGGACTCTTGTATTGTGTACCTTCATTGATTTTTAGAGAGGAAAATTCCCTGAGTATTATCCATTAATAATGAAGTCTCCATTAGGCTATTCTTTCTTTAAGAACGATGAATTTTGGTTTTGTGATTTGTCATGTACGCATAAAACATTCTCAGTAATTTTCAGTACTGATTTTTAAAATTGTTATGTATAATCTATTTAAAACCAAGGGGGAAAAAATGTTAGTAGGCAAAACATGGCAGAATATAAGACATGCTGTACTGACATTTTTGGGGCATTTACAGTTCAGTCCTGGAGGTTTTTCTCTAATTTTTCCTAAGTCTAGTAATAATGTGGGAATAGGTGAGACTAAGTCAGACCAAAGGTCCTTCTAAACCAGTGTTCCATCTTGGCTAAGGAAGGATTATAAGCAGTAGAATATACAGATCTGCTGATCACATGTTGAAAGCTTGGATCAAAATGCGTATCTGAACTACTATGTTAGCCACAGCTAGAGCCGGCTTCTGTACATTTGGCTGCATTTTGGGTTTTTTTTTTCCTTTCTTTTTTTTTTTTTTTAGATCAATTTATGCTTTGGCTTCTACAAAATCCCTGAGACAGTGAGATTTACAATTTTATCATGTGCTCTGTGTGAGTGGGGCAATATCCTTGTTTGTTCATTTTAAACCATCTGCCTGACAGTTTTAATGGGTGTTCCATGGTTCTTATACCTTGAATGAGTATTTTTTTACTTTATCCCCCTTCTCCCAAACATTTCCAAGCTCAGGTTTTCTATTTCTCCTCCTTACATGAGCACTGTTCTATTACTCTGCTTACCCTTGTGGCCTCTCTCTGAAAATTTTATAATTTTATTAACCCTTTGAAAGTTGAGCCCAGAACTGCCTGCTGTATTTAAAGCATGAGTGCATAAAAGACTTTGACAGTAATATAACAACATTTCAGTTTTTTTTCCATTTTCTTGAGAGTTCTTGGTATCCTACTTACTTAGTCTATTTGTACTTACTGTATTTTACTGTCAGAAAGCATTTTTCTGATGCTTTCAGAGTGTCATTTAAAATGAATGCATGATTTTTTTTTCTGCTTAGTAATACCCATTTTAAAGACTGTCTGACTGTGTATGCTACCTAAATATAGTTTGAAAATTGAGGTGGGGTTGTTTCTTCACATTTTCTCCAGTCTGCACTTCTTGGCTCTCATTTCCATTTACTATTTTATTACCTAGTCTCTCAGTGTCGTGAGTCCTTTCTGTAGCTCTTGGAGCCAGTTTTAGATTTGACTTTCCTGAATAATCTGGTGTTGTGTGCAGCTTTTGTCACTTCATTATTTGCCTGCCTGTCCTACTGGAAGTAATATTATTTATTATTTATGTATATGAAGAACAGCAGCTATTCCAGCACATATCCTTGTGGAGAATACTTCACAGATATTTTTACTTCCTTGTGAAATCTGACCATTTGTTCGTGTCCTTTGTTTCCTAACTTTTAGTTCCTTGTTATACTGTGAGAGGATTATACTCCCTTTTTCTTTGGTGATTTAGTTTCTTTACTAGCCTTTAGGAAACCTTTCAGTAATATATTTGGAGACCCAAGTACAGTGCATTGACTAGTTTGTCCTCTGCATGCTTGTTGAGTTATTCAAAGAACTTTAAAAGATTTTGTACAAAAATGTCATAGTTCAGAAAACCTTGCTGTCTCTTCCCTAGTATATTATGTTATTGATATGTTTGATGGCAATTCAGTCCGTCTCTGTCTGGGTTAGACTCTTTTCAGACACAGCTGAGCTCTCAAGTGGGAGAAGAGTGACTGATCAGTCAATACATAATTTTTTATAATTTAATTAGAAAAATAAATCAAAAGTTTAAGCCTTCGGGGCGTAACCAGAATCATTATCAGAATGATTATAAAAATCTTAAAGGCAACTAAATAGAGAAATAAAAATTCAGAAATTACTTCTTTTGCAATTCTCTGATGTGAAATACTGTGTGCTGCATGCGGTAGTTAAGTTTGGTATTTTTCAAATAATCTCATGTGCTTCAAACTGTTTGCAGCAAAGCGGAATGATAGTGAGAAGTTAAATCAAGGGAGTCTGTCAAGAAAGAAGCTGTAAGAATTTTAAAAAAAAAAAAAAAAGTTAGAATTCACCCTGAGAGATGCTGAGTGCCAGCCAGTACTTTTTCCCTGGCCTTAGGTCTGTGCTTAATGGAGAGCCTAATGCTTCATATGCTGGCTTCAGGGAAGTCAAAGAGGACAGAATGAGCCCTGGAAAGGCCTTAATGTGCTGATAATACTGAGATATCCACGTACTGCAGCAAACTGCTTCAAACTGGCAACTGAAAGACGGTCCTCCCTCTGCAGAGAATAACAGATTAGCTGGGGAAATAATCTTTCTAAATGCTGTGTCATCTTCAGCAGTTAATAGTATTTGGAAAAAAAAAAAAAGCCCAGACCCCCCTAAATCTTGAAGTTCTTTTAATCCCTTACTGCCATAAGAAAAGAGACTGTAATGCTAGACCAATGTTATACCTGGTGGAATAATGCACTGGGCAAATAGGGATTTATGCCCCCAGATACCTGTGCCAAGAGGAAAAATGGACTGTGTGACTGGATGTTTTCCAAAGTGCGGGCCAGGTCCACGACCAGGAGGATGCCCTTGAGAATAGTAAAAAAGGCTTCCAAGGCATTACTTTGATAGATATGAAAAATGAATGTTCGGCTTGTTTCTGAGGCAAAGAAGTTCAAAGAACAGTTAGTGATGATGGCATGACTCGAGCAGATTTATGTGACTGCAGTTTAAAAACAAGCTGAGTCACTTACATATTTATTCATAATGCCTTTTATTTGCCTACCTGGAGTTTTGTTATCAATGATAGGCAGTGGCTACTTTGAAAATAATATTTGATTTAGCTGGAATAAAGTGGTGGCTTTATGGGAAGTGAGAGTCATTACAGAAGTGAAGCAGAAGTTGTTTTCCTGGAATTTGCTGAACTTATCCAAGCAGGGGAATAAAAAAACTTTCAAGCATTAAGGCAAGGAATCAAGTCTTACCCTTTTGTGTATCTTCTTTGCATTAATGCAGCAACACACAGGAGACTCGACTCCATTTAGTAGGGCACTTACAGTATGTACAGAATTAAGAGTATGAGTAATGGTATTGACTTCAATCGGAAAACTCACATGTATAGGTTGTACATACACCTAAAAATGTTGCAGAATCAGAGTCTTACAGCTGATCAACCTTTTGTCCCTTAAATCAGTCAGAAGCAACCATGTACTCTGCAGCAGGATCTTCAGAGTCAAGGTTCATTAGTAATGTGGAAAAAAGAGTAAACATTGTGCTAACATAAATCTAAGATAAATATTTAAACAAAGAAGAGTTGTGACCCATGCTTAGCAGATACAGTAATATTAAAGGACTTACAGAGATAAGTGAAATTATTAGAAAACTATTTTGGGAAATTCTATTGAAGATTAATTGCAACTATACCTTCAATATGAGAAGAAAAATCTCAGAGAATGAGAATAGGAAGATGGAGATGGGAGTGCCACTGTAGTGCAAATAAGATGTGCTTGTAGGGTGATACAAGTGTTAAAATATTTTGGTATACAGTCTTCATATCCCATAGTAAGGCAGTAATAAACCTTTGTATGTTTATACACACACCTACACATCTTTATTAGGGAGGGTTATGTCCTGTAGACTTTGTCTCTTTTTAATCATCATTATGCAATTTCAAGTGGAATGCTTCCTTCTGTTTTTGGTACCATGTAACCAAAAATATTTCTAAACTGGAGGAAGAACTCAGAGAATCAAAACAGAATAATTTAAAGAATTGACTTCCAAGGAATTGAAAATGAACTAAACATAAAACTTGATTAAACTACTGCTGAGCTGATACATGAGGGCAGTCTGGATATGTAGGGTACCAAAAACAATGCAAAGAAGGAATCATTCATTCATGTAAATAGGTATAAATGAGAAATTGCCAAACTGTCAGTAGAGGCTTAATAATAAGAGAATATCTCCTGAAAATGAGGTCTTTTAGCTAGGAGAGCTGTCTCCCAAAGGAAGGAAGGGAAGCCCCTCCATAAAAGCAAGCCAAAATAAAACCTGAATTGGATGAAAATATGTAAAACTAGTTAAAAAACAACCTACAGGAGTAAGGAGAGTATACTGGGTGACTTAATAGCCTTTTACAGTTCCACTAAAGCCTTACAGACTACAAACATGTAGGGGAAGCTGAGAATTAAAAATGCCTTTCCCCCATGGATTTTCGTGGTTTTGGAGGACAGAAATAACATTTTTAAATGATAGCCTACACACCTTGCCTTTCATCACACTTTGTTGCAGTGATACTTTCTCCTTTTTCACAAAAAAAAAAAGAAGAGTCAAAATGGAAGAATAAAGCACACCTTGGTGGATTTTCTATTGAAGCAGGTGAAGTACATCAGATTAATCAAGATTAAGCCAAATTCCATCTTGAATAACTTTTTGGGTGTTGAATCATTGCATGCGTAGCTGATGTACTTTGTTTATTGTTCTACACAGAAATAAATTCCAAAAACATTTCAGTGCAGTATATGCCAATTTACTAGGGTATCATGCTACCCATACTATTATTCAAGTGTGGTACTGTGGTATTGACCAGGATGCTGTTATGCTAGATGTTGTGCAAATAATTCATAAAAAAATCTGTTTAATCCTTGTTTTACTGGGATTGTCCGTAAAGTAAGTTGGAAAACATCCAGGAGGAAGCAGATGAATCTGAAGTAGTAGTAGGATTGTAATAGGTAGGTGTGATAACGTTTATGTATCCTAACATATTAGCATTTTGGCAAACGGTAGCTTTGACTAGGAGTTACGAAAAGGAAGGTGGGGAGGTTTGGAAACATGTTTTTAAGTACAGGGACAACATAGGAGGAAACAAGAATATCGATTACTCTTTCTATTCCTCTGCTATTGACTGGCTGGAGATAAAAGTTAGCATTTAATTACTGAATAGGAGATGATGGATGAAGCAGAGGAAGGTTTGAAAAGGTTACAAAATGTAGTTTAGGGATTCTATTTAATGTGTTGGAGCAAGGGGATCCCGGAGAGGGAGGCCTGTGTGGACGAAGCCAATATGGTAGGGTCAGAGCCAAAAACTAGGGGGAGGTTTTCTGTAGCATGGTTCTGGAAACTGCCTGGTTACCTTTGCTGAAGTCAAATAACGTTTATGTGATTAAACCATCAGGTAATGATAGCCAAAGTGTTAGGTCTGAGGGTAGATAGGAGAGGTTAATGAGGAAAAAACGACTGTAGGACTTTGCAGTAGGTAGGATGTGTGTGTCTAAACCGAACATGATGCCGGGATTACGGGCTGAAGTCATGGGCGAGATAGTTTTGTTAATCCCTATATATCTGTTATATATGTATGTCCCTGGAAGAGAGAGAGACACTGTAAAAGGAGAGGGAGTAGAAGCTCAGATTTAGCTGTGCTGGGTTGGAGTGTGTGGTGAGATTGTGCCAGGGAAGTGAGGAGAAGGTGTGGGACCTTAGTGTGACAGGGGCACGACTGGAGCAGCACCAAAGTCCCGTTTGCCACCCTGGAGTCCAGAGGGAGATCAGACCCAGAGTTTAAATGACTTGATAATGTTCCTGTTATGTTATTTTTCTCCAAAGAAGAGAGCCTGGTGCCAGCAACAGTTATACAGGTCCTTAACAACTGGAATGATATCACTTGTTCTAATGAGACACAAATAGATTGCAGCACAGTAAGGACAGAGGACAGACACTGGAAAGGTTAGGAACATTTCAGAAAACAGTGACGTCTGGATGATGTCAGATAGTTCTTTCTCCTTGTCTACTGTATCATTTGACAGTAACTGAATAATGGGTAATAGACCTAATGCACTGGCCCAGTTCCATCTTGCACAGTCATAACCTGCTTTTGTACATTCTCCTCTAGCCTCAATTTATTAGTCTTAAGCCTCTTTACGTCAGCTTCTGTCTAGAACACAGTGAGATTTTGCAGTGTTTCTGACATGATTTACCTGTCTCGTACTGCTTAGGAAATTTTGATTTTGGTGTGTTTTGAGAGCAATAATTCTGTTTATGTCTTTCTGTAATTGACAGAGTTTTAATTCTGGTTTAGTTTTCCGTGTGGAAGTAGCTCTTAATGCAGTGCCTTACACTAGCTAACCAAGTTACCCACTGAACCAGCCTTTGATTAAGTGACAGACCATCATGCTGAAGTGACTTTTTCTCTAATGGTTAATCTTATGTCCTGGTTTGAGGTAGAACAGAACCAACTTTCTTTTCAGTAATTTTACTTTTCAGTTAAGCCTCTTCTAACTCTCTGAAATTAACACCATATTTTTCAGACAGCGTCCACTTCTAGCAGGTAAGGCCTGATGTTTATACCAAGGAACGGTATGCAGAGAGGCCCTTGCTTATACTTATTGCTGTAACAACCAAGGTCAGATAACTTTGTTATTCGCCCCATTGGAGGGTTGGAAGCAGAAGAGCGTAGAGGGGTCACACCTGTGGGGGGAAATGGACAGTACGGGTGACCCAAACCTGACGCACAGGGTATTCCATCCCGTCTTCCCCACGGTCAGTATGAAAGCTGAGGGATCAAAGGGGCCAGCCTCTTTATTCAGTGACTGGCATCTGAGGAGGACCCTGTCTGTTCATCTGCCTTTGATCCAGTCCGTGCATTCCTGACTCTAGATATGGAATCCAGTTCCCGTCTGGCAGTCCCAGTCTGGGACTTTCCCAGTGCCTGCCAGTGACATCATCCAGAGAGCTTTATATGGTCTTGTATATATTTCATTATTTTCTTATTAATATTATTATCTTTTGTATTATTAATATTTCGTTAAAGTAGTTGTAGTTTTGTTTTCAACCCATAAGCCCTTCTCCCTTATTCGCCCCCTCCTTCGCTGGGAAGGGAGAGAGATGAAAGAGAGCATCTGTCACTCGTTTAGTGGCCAGCCCAGCCCACACCACAACAGCTGACCTTATAGTGCTTCATTGTGATACAGAGCATAAGAATTATTATACTTAATATATATTTTCTTGCTCTTGTACAATAGTGATTTAAAAAATCCTGAGTGAAGATGAGTTGGCAGGGAAGAAGAATCACAGAATGGTAGGGGTTGGAAGGGACCTCTGGAGATCATCTAATCCAACTCCCCGGCTAAAGCAGGGAACCTTTGAGTTGTTTCTTCAGATAATACCATGCTTTTATAACTCCTGGAAATGAGTGGAGACATAGAGTCTAGCTGGTGGGCTAACAGAGAAAGGCATATTCTGCTTGATGAACCTTGTATGCTGTTCTGTAGTCAGTAGGACAGAAAGAAAGAAAGGAACTTTTGAGTTTGCTTTTTCATTTTTAAATAAAGGAAGCAGAATTGCTTAATTTGGACTCTTTATTTGACTCTTTGTGAAGCAGCAATAAATGGTAAACTTTTAAACACTTGGAGGGACAGTCTATCCTATATATAGACACTTGGCAAGTGATCAATTGACTGATTCAGCAGCCTTTCTTTTACTTAACAAAGGTTTTAACACTCAAAGTCATTTGCAGGCCTGGCTGGATTACAGCTGAGTCAGATGGAGTGCAGGGGTAGGTTAACTTGCTGGAAAGGTATCGAAGTTCCATGTATGTTTGCCTAGTTTTCTTACGGATAAATCTTTTCAAGACTGCATTATGAGCATTCACACTACTCAGGAGAGCAAGTAATTTTATGTGAGGTACCTGTGTATTGTGCATTTAAGAGGTTTAGGTCTATATGAAATCTTGGAAGGGTCAGCCTGCCAGCTTCCTGCGTGTTTTTTTTTTACGTGTTTGAAATAGAAAGTCGTACGAAGTTAGAAGACCAGATATGGTTTTAAAACTGTTTCACTTCTAGCCTCTCTCTGGTTTTGGATGTGTTTCTGTGTTGCTTTGAGTTTTTGGTCTTTTAATTCAGCAAGCGTAAAAATGGAAATTACCCATTCAACTGAAAGAACTTTCATGCAGAAAACAAAGAAAATTTTCCCTTTTTGTGAAGGTGGACTTAGCTGTCCTTTCTCTTGACTTTGTTGAGATAATAGCTGTGGTAATTTTTTCACTAACAAAAATACTGTAGTTCAAGTTTCTCTGAATTACAGATTTATTTTTTTTCTTCAAAATGAATTACTCGTTCAATTTGTGGGGGGTTTATAGGTTGAATTGTATCACTAACAGTCTGCAGTAAGAGAATATATAGTTCCTCTCTGTTACCCCTCAGGGAAATTTATCTCTTTGTGATATGGTGGAACTATAGATCCTAATGGTAGATAAACTGTGCAGTTGCTGCAGCCAGCTTTAAAATTATGCATCTTGGCTTTTTTTTTACATAAAAGTTGTTTTGTATATGAGAGGAAGAGGTGTGGGATGGCTTTATGCAATTATTTGCTTTGTGCATATTTTTGAGAGGCTAGCTAATAAACTGTCATAAAAACAGTTCCATGCTACTCCTTTGAGAATTTGGTGCACACTAGAACTTCAGCATTGGCAGACTTAGGAAGAATAAGCGAAGGCAGTGACTTCATTTATTCTTTGGTTTGGTGTCGTAACTGTGCATTAAAGCATTCATTCCAGGGATGAGAGGGTGGTGCAGATTGGAGTTCTAGTCTTTCATCTCCAGAGACATGGACTCATATCCTGTTTTAGATCGCATGTGAAAATGAGTTAAGTGATCTAATCTTAGCAGCTATTTGTTCACCTCTCGAAATCATTGCACAGCTTTCAACTGGCAGCTTTTGCACAGAGGAAGAGGGATTTCTAAGGCTGGGTCTGAAGTTTTTTAGTTGATCTGTTTTGCAAAGTTTGTGCAATACTTTTTGGTATAAGCCTGTCTCAATGTCAAAGGGTTGAGTCTTCATTTAAAAAAACAACCAACCAAACCAGCCATCAACTTAACTGCTCCCCCCATCACTGTGTGAGAATTGGGCCAGTTACAATCTCATGGTCTGAAAAGGTAATTTATTTACAGATTCTAAATAAAACACAAATTGCAGCTGATAGCAAAAACGAACTCATCTAAAAAAATAGTTAGGTATGAAAACCATGAAGTCTGCTTGGCTGAAAATGCTGAGATCTTGTTTCTTGGAAATAGAGCAAGTTAAAGTATATGGCTGCCTTGTTATGCAAACAGTTTATATGCCATTTCTGTCTTCTATTTATGCCCCGATATAAAATAGTTTGAGTGTGTCTCTTTAGCTAATTGTCTATGGTGGCAGAAACCATTGCTTGAGAAAACAGAGTTTTTGTCCCTCCCAATCATCTTGTAAAACTTACGTGAGATTGTATTCTTGCTGTCAAATGCCTTCCAACTTTTCTACTAGGTTGGGAATTCAAGTTCTGCTTTGTCTTACAGTGGTGAAAATACAAAGTAATGCCATTTCTGGTAGCATTAGTTTATACTGAGAAAAACAGAAGAGAGTGGTTTCAGTGTGCTAAAATGGAACAGTAAATATAAAAATGCTCTTTTTTATTGCAGACAGCAAAAAGAAGGTGAACATACCTTCTTGGTTCCTTTTCTCCTCAATGTTGTAGCTTCCAAAGAGGGGAAAAGAATGAGATCTTTATTTATATATTAAATATATTCCTTTTTCCTGTTTCCTCTGTTTTCTCTCTGCTTTCTCTCCTTTCCTGCGAGTAGGTTGTTCGATAGTCAGAGCCGTGATGTTGCAATGCGGCTTTTAGGAGTGGGGTGAAACGAGTACAGGCTCTCAGTAAATTTCAACAGTTTCAGCACTCTGCAGCGTAAGTACTTTGTGGTTCTCCACAAGTGCTTGTAATATTGCAGTTTGTCATTTCCTTCTGTGCCAACCAATGAGGTACACGTTGATTCTGTTGAATTTAGGATAAATTAGCCTTTTGGCATATGATTGTCTATGAAATGCCATTTTCTGTTCCACCTAACAACATGCTGCCCATTGCTACACAACCAGACGGTTCATCCTGTCTGCCTCTGAGGTTATTTATCTTTATATTTTGCTGCACTGGAAAATAAGGAAGAATGCTAAACAAGATGTGAAATGACATTCTAAATTTTTCTAGCTTAATTACATGTATCCTCCATTGTTAACTGAGTGCTTAATCACTTACCTTTTAAGCTAGTTAGATGCTCATTTCAATTCTTTGCACATTTCTGTTTTTTGCAGCTTAGATTGGTGCTGTTTGATGATGTTGCGGAAAAAGCAACCTAGTTAGTTGCCATATTAAGTAGTGATTAAAAGCTAGCTGCTTCTCCCCCCACCAGATAATAATTACCAATATTGAATTAACATAAGTCTGTAAGAGCAGAATGTACTCTCTGCTTTCATAAATCAGAAGTGGTTATACAAATGAAGCTCATGGGTAATCGAGAGGCGAGAAATTCTGCTTAAGAAGTGCTAGGCCTATGGCAGAGAGCAGGAAAAACCCAGCACTATTTCATAGCATTGGTTTGAGCTGAGGCAGCAACCTTGTGGTATAACAGCAGAAGTTACAGCTGGGGCAGCAGTCTGACATGTTCCATCTAATTCGAAAGCTTAAAAGATGATATAATAGATTGCACTCCAAGCATTGTAAGGTGAGAAGATGCATGGAAACGTCTGTTACATTTATTGCATTGTGAAAACATGAAACTTGCTTTAAAGTACAGGTTTGGATTTTAATGTTTCCAAAGTGACTACATAGATCCTTTAGGTAGAGAGCATATATGTTAGCAAAAGAAAATAAGCAAAGATAGAGGAAACTAGCAGGAAGGCGTAAACACTGAATGTGGTTGTCCAACCTGACATCCCAGCCTTACCAGTTTTCACTTAGCCCATATTATTAAAACATCACTTTAATCTAGTTCACTTGCTTGTGCGCTTGCACTCTCTGTCACTTGCACACACAGAGAGAAACACAAACCCTCTCTCTCTGCAAGTGGGTTAATGGACTAGGGAGCCCTTGGGCAGAGTTCTCTGCCTTAAGTGTCTACACCTGACTGTAGTGCGAGGCGATTTCTAAAACCCCGCTGAACTGGCTGGGGGATGGTGTCTGTGTTTCGTGCATGCACGTGCAGGTATGTGTACTCCTATGCACGCTGTAGTGCATCTCCCAACAAATATGACTGGTGTCAAGCGCGGCTGATGGAAGGGAATGCATGTTGTATTTCCCACTCATCTCTAGAGCGGCTTTTTCTTGAGATATGCGAGAAAATTTGTGAGGTGACAGGGGTGGAGACCTTATTGAATAAGGCTCGTCTGGTTGGCATCTTTCATAGGTATTAGAAATACTGTCCTTTTAGGCAACTACACATCTAAAGGAAGGGGAAACTAGACTTTCCTTTTGCCCTTGGTAGCTTTTGCCTTTCTGACAAAAAACGTTCAAGAAATAAAGTACTCTTAGTGCTGTATTTTCACTTTAATTTGAAGGAAAAATTCGAAGGCCTCAAGGGCAAGACTTCTGAGGGGTGGCTGAGGTCACTTGGATTGTTCAGCTTGGGAAAGAGAAGGCTGAGGGGTGCCCTCATTGCAGCCTACAGCTTCCTCAAGGTGGGCAGCAGAGGGGTATGTGTTGATCTCGTCTCTTTGGTGACCAGTGACAGGACATGAAGAAATAGAATGAAGCTGTGTCAGTGGAAGTTCAGAATGGACATTAGGAAAAGGTTCTTCACTGCTACGGTGGTCGATTACTGGAACAGGCTCCCCAGGGAAGTGGTCATGGCACCAATCCTGTCAGATCTCAGTGAGTGTCTGGGCGATGCTTTTAGTCATGGTTTAGTTTTAGGTAGTCCTGCGAGGAGCAGGGAGTTGGACCTGATGAGCCTTATGGGTCTCATCCAACTTGAGATAGTCTAGGATTCTATGATCCTATGAAATATGAAGAGCTTTTAGTTCTTCCTTTTAAACTAAAAGAAATACGGTAAACAATTTTTTGTAGGCTTTTCTACAAAATCTAAAATAGATCCATTCTTCCATGTAGTTATAACTTGACACGCTCTTATGTGTATTTTCAAGGCTGGATATTAATAAGTATGTCATTGACATACATTAAGAGCATCACAGGTTCTTGAGAAAGCATTTCAAGTCAACTGACTGTCACTTTTAACAGGAAAGAGAGGCTTAGGTCCGTTCCCCAGAGATCCCAGCAGAATCCACAGCTGCAGTAAACAGAACAGGTGACTGGATGTCACTGACACTGTACACAGCTATAGCTGAAAGATCATTTATCTTCAAGTTAAAAAGATTTAACTCTCAGAATAGGCTATTTGTCTCTGACAGTGCACAGAAGGTAAGGAGTGGCATGCTTTCTAATGCAAATATTCCTTTTTTTTTTTTTTGGAAGAGTTACACACCATTGTATTTGTTTTGAGGACCCCCTAACACATTTCTGAATGTTTAGAAAATAACCCATTTTTGTGATAATTTTATGTGATTTAGTTTGATAGGTGATAGACAGAAGAGCATGTTATGTGCACTGAGAGTTTGAAACCACTGCTGTAATAAGAAAAAGAATAGGTAAGAGGCAGAGCAAGGGAATTTTCTTGCACTTTCTGCACCTTTATAGAATACTTAGGTACTTGCAAGCCCCATTCTATCCCTGTGCATTAACACCGAGTTCTATTTGAACAACATTATGGTCTCTGACACTTTAAAGTTAGGAATAGCTTGCTGGAAGTCATGGAACTTTATATGAAATGATTGGTGAGTGAGACAGGATCAAGGCCGGCGGGTCAAAACCACAAAAAAACAAACCTAAACCAAAAAAACCCTAACAGAACAAATCAACCAACCAACCAAAGAAAAAAAAAAAAAGGAGAGAAAAATGGGAATCATAGAATGGTTTAGGTTGGAAGGGACCTTAAAGATCATCTAGTTCCAACTCCCCTGCCATAGTCAGGGACGCCTCCCACTAGACCAGGTTGCTCAAAGCCTTGATCACTTCCAGGGAAGGGGCATCCACAACTTCTCTGGGCAGCCTGTTCCAGTGCCTCACCACACTCACAGAAAATAATTTCTTCCTAATATCTAATCTAAATCTCCCCTCTTTCAGTTTAAAACCATTAACCCTCATCCTATCGCTACACTCTGATCAAGAGTCCCTCCCCATCGCTCCTGTAGGCCCCCTTTAGGTACTGGAAGGCTGCTATAAGGTCTCCCCAGAGCCTTCTTTTCTCCAGCCTGACAACCCCAAGTCTCTCAGCCTGTCCTCATAGGAGAGGTGCTCCAGCCCTCTGATCATCTTCGTGACCCTCCTCTGAACCCACTCCAACAGATCCATGTCCTTGGAACTTGGGCTGGTTCAACTTCATGAGATTCTCATGGTCCCACCTTTCAAGTCTGTCCAGGTCCCTCTGGATGGCATCCCTTCCCTCCAGTGTGCCACACAGCTTGGTGTCATCAGCAATCTTGCTGAGGGTTCACTCTATCCCACTGTCCATGTCACCCATGATGATGTTAAACAGCACCAGTCCCAGTACCAACCCCTGAGGAATGCCACTTGTGGAATGATAGTAAGAAAGTAAAATGGTAGTAGGAAAGATATTGTTTGTTGAATGCATAAGTGTCCTATTTGGTTCCTGTTTCTGTCAAGAATCTAAATAAACTTGAAAACTTGACTTGAGCCTTGAAAACTTCCAACTTTTCCTATGCTTACATTCTCTGTCTGCAATTTTTAGTTACTATTGTTAGAGAGATATTAATTTCAGAGGCCCAGCTTTACATAATTGCAAATGTTTCTGAGGGCATTTAATTAACGTAAATCAACATGCATAAAGTTTAAAATAGCTCAAACCCACTGAGCTTTAGTAACTAGGTCTTTTTCCTGGCAAGCCCTTGTGAAAACACCGATATAGATTTGATAGTTGTACTGGGAGGCCAGAGAGCAGTCTAAATCAAGAGGACAAAATGTCAGTTGGAAATAGGGGGATGTTTCTAGTCAGAGAGATGGGTTTTCCCATCCCTGCCCTCTTTAGTGCTTGTAATCTCTGCTGCTGAATGGTCTGTGAGAAGAGGGGTTTTTCTATTTGTTCTGAAGGAGGCCATGCTAAGCCACAATGTTACTTCTGACAGGGTGGTCTGTCATCCAGTGCCTAATCCAAAAGCTGTCTAGTCTCTATGTCTTAAAACACATCTCTTGTAAGTGCATCTTTTGAAGTGTCTCTGGAGGAAAGAATCAACAAATCTGATTTTAGCTCTTTATTGTCTGCTGTTTAGTTACAGAGATTAGTGCCAAATCCTAGAATTGGACTTGCTATCAGTGGGGAGAGAAAGGAAGACACAGAACATCAGTGCGATGTGTTCTTTTTAGCTAATGATAGCCTGTGAGGTAAATGTGCTCGGTAAGTCAAGTGTGATACCTTTCTTTGTCCCTGTCCTCAGGCCCACATAGCTGCTGTACCAGGAAACCAGTAGAAGGGTGGGAATGGAGTTGGGTGTTACTAGTTCTGGTTCTGCAGTGCTGGTAGTGAGGATAACTGGAGCAAACGTGCACAGGACTGACCATAATATCTTTGAGGTGGGGCTGGAAAACAGGATCCCTCTCTGGACACAACTTCTATATGGAGTGTTGATTCCTAAGCAGGTATTTCTCATATTTAAAGTCTTATAAACTTAAATAGAAGTAGTTCTTAAGTAAGAGGTTATTAAATAGGAGGATATGCGGATACTCTGTCCTACTGAATGTAGCCATCATGTCTACATGAATATGTATGTGCACACACCAACGCCAGACATGTAAAGTGTCCGAAGTTCATACCTGTGGGGAGTTTTGCATCTGTACTTTTGATGCAAGTCTTGCCTTTTGATGGTAAAATGAAACTGTTCTCCATAAGGGTTACTGTAACCTCATCCCATCACAGACATATAAATTTAGGTTTTTTCTTCATAGGCATGTGTAAATCCTCAAAAACATAAAATGTAGGAATACTTAAAAATAGTGAAAGACATTTAGAAGTGAAAAGTTAAGTCAATAGTTTCAGTAATTTGGAGGTGGGAGCTTGGCTAAATTACAATTTATACAGTAAAGTTTAAAGAAAGGGCAAAGTATCTTTACTGAGATTAATAATAAGAAACCACGTAAGTTGCACTAGCACAGCTCAGCACTTTGTGGCAAGACCAAAGATACTTTGGAGGAAATAGGAGAAAAATACTAATGCTGTTCCTGAAAGCTGCTAAGCTTCATGCTCTTTCTGCAACTTTAATTTGAGGTTTAGTTTGAGCTTTAATTGGTATTAATGTCAGATCTGTGGTATTTGGAGAATCAGATGCACTTACATAACATTAAAAAAGGCACTTTTGTATCTGGGAACAATAATATTTTGTATCTGGGAATGATACCATAGCTATATTTGCTTTGCACAGAATTTCTGAAATGTCTTGCCCATTTTTCTTTTTTTCCTTTCTGAATGTTTTTGCCGAGTCTCTCCTAGTTTATTTTTTGGGTACTGACCGTCATGCTATTGTTATCATTTAGCCATGACAGATGAAGGAAGTGCTTAGGCAGGGGTGATACCTGTCTTTGTGTCCTGCTATTTGTAAAGTATTCAGGCTTCCAACTCTGATTGAAATTTTTGCTGAGGAGTTATATATTAAGAGATTTTGTAATTTAAATATTTCCTGCTACATTCTCTGAATTTTTTTTGTACTGAAGTGTTTCTGAAAAGAGAATTCTATTCATGAGGAGCAGTTAGGTGTAGATTTCATTTAACTGTATTGCAAACTTTCCCCATGTTGTGCATTTTTAAATGGCATTTTGAGTTTCCTCTTACTGTTAAGCACAACTGTAATTTTGTATCACATTAATTGATTTCACAGACTACATGTCAGCAGAGTAAAAAACGCAGATTTTCTTGCTAATGTTACCTGAAGCATGTTGCACAGCCCAAATGCTTCACAATATACCCTTCATAACAAAACAGATATTTTGTGTCATGGTCCTGTTAAAACATGTATATGTGTTGCTATCGATATATCTTATATATTGTTTTTAAAGAATAAGTTTAAATACAAATTAAACTTTCTGTTTTGATGCTAATTGTGACACTTACTACCATAATTATTAGCATCCTGGCTTTCCAAAGTGATGGAAATCATTACAATGTATTTCTATGGCTGTTTTTAAAATCACAGAAATGCAATATTCATGTGACTTCAGCAAGCTGACAAGGATCTCCTCTGATAGGCTTAACAGTCTATTTTTATAAGTAGGCTTAATTCTCAAAACTTTCTTCTCATATATTGCTGTGCCTGTAATAGGTGACTCGGATCACAAAGTCTCTGCGGGTTCGTTCTTGCATAAATTTAAACAGCTTGATACTCTGAGTAATCGCAAATCTCTTTTAAGTCAGTATTTTTTTTTAAGACCTGATGTGCTTTTTTATTCAGAAATGGCAGGTATATGTTGGTATTTATATGTATAAACTCCATCTAGAGCCAGAGATTAAATGTTCAAATATTACTGCTTATAAATATGTCGCCATTATACCTTATCCTTTTTGACTGATCCTGAGAAAAAAATATTGTTCTATTTAGCTGGTAAAAGAAAGGAAAGAATTATGCCGTATTTATTTTTAACAGACTTTCCTAATTCCATTACTGCTGAACAGATACCCTTTCAGGAGCAATACAAGGCCAGCACATGCTTCCCGTATAAGGGAAAGAAAGCTACACATGGTATTCCTCTTGTTCTTTCAGTGCAAAATGCTTATATTACATAAAATGCTGTGTAATAGTCCTCTGATGTGCTGAGATTTATGCAGTTAACTAACCAGAAAAAATAAACGAAAGAAATGTCAGATTGAGAACAGAGAGTGACCTTACACCGAAAGCCATGAAATCATCACCTGTTCCTAAAGTTACCACTGTTCCTGTTCTGACAAGTGTTTAATTGGATGCTTGTCAGTATCTCCAAGGGTGATAAACCCCTTTTTTTTTAACACCTTGAACACCTTGCAAATACAGTGGAATTCTAGTTCATGTGTTGCAGCATTCCCACAGCTGGAAACGCAGAAATTGTCTTACTGCACATACTAAAAGTCCTTGTGATGGAGCATGTTGTGTTGCTAGTCACTGGTTAAATTACAAGCAAATTCTAAATGCCCTGCCAGTGATCTCAGACTTTACTGGTAGAAAAGCGTGTGTCTGGCTGCTGTGATCAGCCTTGTGCATCAGGTGTTTTGGCTTGCATAGGTCCCTCTTATGTATGTAGGTTTGGGGCTTTTTGGTTGTTGGTTGGTTGGGGTATTTTCCCCCCATGCCCAGAGATCTGAGGGCTTCTCTCGGTGCAAGAGGTCACCTAGAAGGCATGTTGTGCTCTTGGATTTTTTTTACCTTCACAGTCACTTCAAGCAAGTTCAGAACTTTGTGATTCAGTCAAAGTAAGGTATTAGCCTGAGAGGAAGCAGATTGTTCTTTGCTAGTTTATGTGTCTCTCCTTACCTATGGACCCTTTGTTCTTAGCAGACACAGAAGTCAATAAATGCTGCTTTTCCTAACAGTGTGCTCTTCAATTTAAAAAGCAAGAGCTTGACCGTTGAGGAAAATCAAGGGATTTTCCCTCATATAGGGGAGGATGCAGTTATCAGTGTTTTCTGTAGATTAAAAATACATCATACTGTGTTAAGTGTAAAGCCAGAAGATACTGTTGATCTGTCAATTGAAAGGTAAAGTTGAAATATGAATGTAGTTTATTTAGTTTGTTGTTACCATATTTTTTTCTAAAATATTTTTGTCCTTTGAAATGGCTAGGGCAGCAGATTTGCCAGCGGTGATGTGGTTGAAAAGGATGTCTTACTTAATCAGTTGTTAGTGTCTCTTCATATGTTAATTTTTACATTTATATCTACTGTTTCCTCCTGTTTAATAAAATTTGAAATAAAACACACTGACAACCTCAGTCAAAATGGCTGAAATTGAGCCAAACCTTAACCTTAACAATAACAACAAAAAATCTCTTTCAAGTGCATTCCTTATCCTTATATTCTGCTAATGCTTACCAAATTTTTTAACAGAAATGAATGGCATAACATATCTTTAAAGAAATTGTTTTATAGCTTTACAATATAAACAGTGCTTTAATTTACTTTGTAATTACACCTTAAATGGTTTTGTCTATTATTTTCTATACTTCTAACACAATAGTTGGTATGTTCACCATGAAGATAATCTTTAATACTATGTACTCTGTATTTCTGTGATTCTTCTCTATATGACATATCTTTTATGAGGTGAAATTGGACTACTCTGCCAGATAAAGTCTGTCTGTGCACTCAATAGAGTATTTACCATTACAGAAACTCTCACCTTTGTTCAAGGTGGGTTTTTTTTGGTAGCTACAGAGACAATCTGGCTATAGCTCTATGTGAGAAGGATATGTTTATTGTATTGTGGTTCTTGACATATTTTGGCTGTGCTGGAACATTACTCTGATGACCAGCAGAATTAATGTAATTTGTTCCTTTTTTTTTTTTTTTTTTTTTTTTTTTTTGTGTACCAGTTGTCCTAGGGCATTAAATTTAAAACATGGCTCAGGTACCCATATGTTCTATGTCAAGACAAAAGATTGTGAAATAGAGCTGTGGTTCAGAGGGGCAATAAAAATCATCATAATAAATATTGTTTGCAGTATCGTCATCTGTGTGTGAATTCAAGCTGTTATTGGCACCATACAAGAGTAATAAAGCAGGAGCTTTACCCAGAACCTATAACCTCTAGGTTCTTACTTTTCTGGGGAGGTGGGTGGGGAAGAGCACTGTAGGGCTTTAACTATTGCAGTGCTGAACTCTGAAGTGCAAGAAAGAATGGGAAATGTAGATCTGAGCATATTCCCTCCTATAGATCTTTCGCAACTTGCCCCAGGGGTAGAAGGTAATCATGATTCCACCTCCTGATAACTATTTACTTCTTCTGGAAGATATTTTTCAAAGTGATTGTTACTTCTTCTAGGTCTTTTACTGTTTTTTCACTGTCAATTGCACTGGACAAACAGAAGAATTAGATTCGGTGTTTTCCCTGATGCGCTGCTTTCATAGAAAGACATTTAAGAAATAGGTCCCTGCTCAAGCTTGTTTTTTCCTGAAAAACCTTGTATCATTGGCAGTATTTAAATGTTTTCCCTGAAACTAAACCACTCCATTTCAGTTTTCTACTCTTTTCTCATTGAATGTTAAAAGGGGAAATTTTTCAGTAAATTAGAACTAATGTTACATTTCTTCAAATAGGAATATTTGTGGATTTTTTGTTTTTACAGGAGTGTGTTTTACCTGTTCTATCTCATTAGAAGGAAAACTAACATCAGCACAGTAAAAATGAATGTTTTAGATTGCTATTGTATATTGCCTTTCAGCACACTTTAATTAAAGTGGCATTTGTTTGTCCTATAATATCACCATTCCCTAATCGATGTACTGAGCAAGCACCATGGTGACAAGATAAGTTGCTTTGTTTTGTTCCATATGTCTGTGTTCCAAATTTTCCTTAGTTTTAATTGGTTCCCTGCAGAATAACATTTACAAGCATATGGTATGGAAAATGCTGACTGCATTTGTTATCATATATTTTAGTACATTGGTGGCACTAGATCACTAAGCCTTTAAATGTGATTATGAGGTTATTTAATGCAGTCAATAGTGTGCTCAAAACACAGCAAAAATCTGCAGTGAGCCAAATGGTATCAAGGAAATACGTTTGAATGCCTTCTTAATGTGTAAAGGATGGATGGGGAAGGCTGATTCAGAAAAGGTTTTGGGTAATGTTTATGCTGAAACATACTTTGTCACCTAACAGCAATTTGGTCAGGTCTGTGGAGGCTGCTTGCCATCACAAGAAGAGGAATGTATGTAGGAATGTGGAATGCAGAAAAGGCAAAACACATGATGAGTCGAATATTGTTGACTTCTGAAGAAATGCACTGGTAGTAGGTGACGAAATGGAATGCAGGATCAGCGCTACATTTTATACCACTTCTGCTCTGGCAGAAGATGGCCAATCCAGAAGTAAACATGATTGACTGGGAAGACCCCAGTCATCATCTCAGCATGTGCGAAGGTCTGTGTTCAACAATATTGATGTACGTGTGGGGTTATGCCTTTTTGATTGTGCTGGAGGGGAGGGTGTGTCAAGGTGGAGAACAGCTAATTGGATTTCTTGCTGAGACAAATCGACCAAGGGAGTTTCACATGGCTCCAAGAAGCGCTCAGTGGGTCATTGTATTAACAACCTCTTTGGATTTCATGAGCAGACTGGAAAGTCAGACACAGCCCAAATGATCAGAGAAAGAGGATCACTCCATATGTGGGTATTTGATACATGGATTACATCCTTTGTGTATGGATTCAAGAGGCACCACATCCTTTCTGTTCCTAGCCTGAACCCACCTTAATTTACGAATAAATTCCTTCCAAATTTCTACTGTTTTAATGTCATCCATGTAAAAAAGAGTATTAGACATTAAAGCAGCACAAGTTCTAAATTTATTAGTGACTAGACATATGCAGAAAAGTCTATGAATGTTACAAGTAATACAAGAATGTGATTATGCATTTTCTCTTGCTCAGATGCAATATGTATATGGCTCTGATATTAGTATTATGGTGAGGGCAATTCAGGGATCTAAACAGTATAGATGCAACCAATTGCTGTGTGAGCAAAAAGGCAGCACCTTCTCTTAATAGAGCATATGTTTACATTCTCACAACATCACAAATAAAAAAATAGATTGTTTTTGTAAAATCAAGCTTCATTCTGAGCATTCACTTCTTAGTGCACTGTCATTTCACTAACAAGCACAGTGTTGCAAGGTAGTTTTTAATCTGTGCTCAGCCTCTGCAGCAAAGCAACCCAACATCGCTCTCTCACAAGGGCACTTGGACTTAAACGTGTTGCAATAATAGAATTCCCTCATGGAAAAAGAAGCTGCCAATAATAAGAAAGGGCTTTTGGGAAAATTCTTTTGAGGATTGGTGTTTGCAGGAGGCATAAAGGACAGCAGAGGGGTACTTATTAATTGGTTTCTAATTTTCAGTGTGGAAAAAGAAATAGTGACAAAATAATACTAACGTTTAAAAAAAAAACAAACCAAAAAAACTTGCATCTTTTTGGAGGCAATCTTGCCAGAGAAAGGGGAAAAAGCACAAGATGTTTTGGAATTATAGTATGATAAAAACCTGTTGAATAAGAAGAGCAAAATCGAAAGTGACTTCGCCCTCCTGATCATCTCATCTGGCTATGATTTTTCTCTCAACTGAAGGTGTGTAATAAATACATTTAAGGATAAGTCATTGATGGGAAGATGATGCCTATGATTTTATTGTTAGCGTGGACTACTTTTTTGCCTTGAATCACTTAAAATATAGTTCATGATGAAGAGGAGACAGAAGTTTACACAGAAGGTCTGAAACAAAATGAAAATGTGAAAATGTAGCTATGTATAATGTTTGTATTTCAGTGCAATATAGTCACAAATATTAGCTACAGCACATTGGTAAAAATTTAGAAGAAACATTGAGATTGCAAGATGATACAATTAAAAAAAAAAAAAAAAGAAAAAGAAAAGAACAGAGTAAAACCTGCTTATGTATTGTCCATATAAACACAGAGAATTCGGTCTCTTTATGAGATCATTAATGGTATTTCTACTGAGCAATGGGCTTACTTCAGGGTTTGGTCTCCTGTTCAACTTGGAGCATATCTCCTAATGGCTACACTGACTTAAGAAACATGAAGCTCAACTCCAGAGGCTCCTGCACTTCACAGTGTTCAAGTGCCTCCTAACTCTTGGTAAAATTATTTTCAGTTGCAAAGTTTTTTCCACCATTTTAGAGAAGAAGCTGAGGTTCTTAAACAGTCTAAGGTCAGATGTTAAGTCTGTGAGAGAGGTATGTAAATGAACTGCATTATTTGAGTTGAATTCCCTTACCTTCACCAAAAAAATCACCTTTTTTTTTTTCCTCCAGTACACTTTCTCTTAGCTCTTTGTAATTCATTCAGCTTCTGCAGTATATGATGTAGGGGATTAATGATACCAGTCACTTCCTGACATACCACAGAATTGATAATAATTAATATGACAGGGGCCCTCTGCTCCTCAGGTAAACATGCTCCCTACTTCTAACTCATTTGTTTTTAATATCTCAGGGGACACCTTGATCCTGTAGTAAGCCAAACAGTTCCTAAAGGAGATGAATACTATCAAGGCCTGTAAACAGAGGCGCCTCAGACTCACCTTTGCATCTTAAATGGCAAGTGTGGAAGGAGAAGGAAGAGGAGTTGTGTAACTTGAGCTGAAAATTCAAAGATATGCTGCAACTGGCTTTAGACACTAAAGATAAGCTGGGATAGGGATATAACTTGTTCTTTTGCAGAGCTAAATTGATGTATTCTGTATTGCTGGTACTCAGTTATTAGGTGAGAGCACTAATTCTGTGTAGAACCCATTAATTTGAACAACAAATGAGATAATGCAGCATAAAAGGAAGAGGAGAACTTTGATTTTTGCTTCAGTAACTTCTATGATAGAGAATCCTATTGACAGGCTGTTGAAGGACTGCTGATTCAAGCTTAAGTAATCATTCTGCTGGGAACAGTTTCCTTTTTCAGCCATACGAGAATATATCCTGTTTTGTCTCGGCACAAAGAGCAATGTGATATCTTTACCAAGCCTAAGGTCATTTAAATAAGTTTTTCCCCTCCTCGCTTTGTTAATCTTGTTTCATAAGATTTGATTTCTTTAATTCCCTAAGACAATATTTAATGTATGTCCAACTTAATGGAAATTTTATCTTGATATAACAGCAAAATTGGGATAAAAACATCTGATGCCAAAGTCATGCTTCCAAAATGTGTGAGAATGTGGACATGTATGTGTGCCGTCTGTATGACCCATTTTAAAAAACAGATACTATTGGGTATACCATGTACTTACACCCCATAATCCAGTAGAAGTGGTGTATCAAAAGTTGGCCCTAAAGGCAAAAATTTGGAGAAGCAACAGGGCGTGAACATGTAAAGCTGTGGTGGAAAATCAACGTCAAACCAATTGGTGGAAAAAACCTAATTTTAAAATGAGCCAACAAGATTTTGATTGATGTTTTTAATTCCGTGGTGCTTCTTTTGATATTTAAATAGCACCTCTGCATTATTTGATTAGTCCAGTTACTCTTTTTCAAATGAAAATCTTATGTAGAAATGATTGTTTATTTTTATGTTTTGCAATGTGAATAAATGTATGTGACAAGTTAGAGAGAAGGTATTTCAAGAACAGGCAGAGCAGTCTTGCATGCAGTTATATTCTGTAAAATAAATTAAAAATGAAAATACGTTTGCATTTGGTAGGAATTCTTTTTTGAACAGTGTGAAGTTTGTCTGTCGGCAGGAGGCCAAATCAGAGCCTGTTGGTAATGCAGAAATATTGAACTGAATTCTCAGCAGCAATAGCTGACCATGCCAATTCTTGATAAGAAATGACTGGAAAAGAGAGTTCCTGTCTTGTGGAAATTCCAGGAACAATCTAGGGACAGGACTTCCTTGTCTGGATGAAATGCCAGATAATCAAACTGCTTCATTTCCATTACTAATTTTGAGGGATCAGCATACTTCTATGGAACAGTGTGATTTTGGGAAATGGCATTTTTAAATAAAACTCTCTTTATCAAGTTCTTGACTCTTAAATGTGGCTTTTGAAGAATTAGCTTCAGAAAACCAATAATGCTTGTTGAACAAAGCTGTGTTCAACCTCCTTTTGGAAGTGCATCAGAGAGGGGAGTGCAGGTAAGAACAGGTAAAATGTATACCAGTTAGGCCCCAGGTAAGTTTTGTATGCATGACAATTAAGGTGTGAAGACCTTTTCCTAGTCTTTGTTATAGACTAGTTATAGTCTTTTGTCACCAGATCTCATTTAACACAAAATATCACATGGTATTTTATGCCTAGCCAGGCGGCATTGAATTTTTATGACCCTTCCACTTTTGTTTATCTTTTTTTGTAAGGCTGTGCCTCCCATACAAAAGCAGAAGTTGTGGATTTAGAAAATTGCCCTTTGTTTTATTCTATTTTATTCTGCCAGTGGGATTGGTGTTTGCTGTAAAAGTTTTTTTTTTTTTTTTTAAGATCCGTAAGTAAAGCAACATTGTACAACATAGATCCAACAGGTAATGATTAAAATATGGCACGCTTGAAATTTTTTCTACTAAATTATGTTCCTTAGGGAAGAATTCACTATGAAACCATGTATTTTACAACTATTACAGCAATCTACAATGTATATTATATTTTGTACATGATAAATGTGATACTGCAGGGGCAGAGAAATATAATAGTTTTTTGTCTGTCCTCAAAAATAAGAGAAAACAAAGATTTATCAGGATAAGAGACCATCTTGTTTTTCCAGACCAGTATAAAGCTTTCTTGTGAAAAGGCTTATGAAATATTAAACTAACTTGAACTTTGCATAAAATATTAAATTAACTTTGCCTTGGCTTAAAGCCATTTCTTTGACAACGGAGAAGGATAATCAACTTAAAAGCCCTCAGGCCTACGGAAGTAGAATGCAGCCTGATACTATAAGGCAAATGCAGGATGTACTCCAAAATGACTGCTCAATAAATTGTACCTCTGGGTTGGAGGTACATTTCCAAAGCCACTGAGTAGGTACAAAAAATCCTCTCTTATGTAAGTAAATAACTTAAAATCTCAGTTGCAATATTTATTACTATCTTGTCCTTGTCCAGGTAGTTAGGCTTTTTCCCTGTGCATCTCCAGGAAAGCTAAGTATGTCTGTGCAGCCGTGCTCCCTTATTACTGCTTCAGCCGCTGGGTTGGAAAAGCCTTCAGCGTTGTATCTGACACTGTACTGTTATGTGACTCTGCAGCTTCTTCTTTATTAATATGCTTCTGTTGAGCCATATAGCTTCAAAGAATTGCTATCCTTGACAAGTACGGTCTCATCCCATGCAGAAAAGTGCAGTGATTTCATTGCAGTTAAAGGACAGAAAATCCAGTGAGATTTGAGGCAAAAAGAAAGTAGTGGCTCAGAAAGCAAGGCTGTGTGTGGCTGTGTGTGCGTGTGTGTGTGTGTGAAGGAGAGGAAAAATAACAAAATTTTTTGCCTTGAGACAGCAAGAGCTTTGTAGGAGTTCCTCTTTATAATAGAAAAAGTCTTCAGTATTTCTTATCTTGGAATATCATTTCAGTTTATGTATTAACAGAAGAAAAAAAAAAGAGACAATGTGATTTTTGGGTAGGATATTGTAGTAGTGTGTCCTAACCAAAGTTTTTGCAAACCTGATTGTCAATATATGCAGCATGTTTGAATGAATCAGCTGTTTGATGCATTTAAAAACCTGTAAAAGGTATTTTTGACAGTTGCAAAGTTGCATAAAAATAAAAGCTGCCATACTAATGCATTTATGTGACTAAAGACAACAAAACTGGGCAGATACGAGAGTTACTTCTCCATAAGTATCAGAGTATCAGAAGATATCTGTTACTAGATTGCAGAAGTAGCTTAATGTTTATAAATCTCTTCTTTGAGCATGATAAATGAATGTTGATCTATGCAGATCTGAACTGAATTGAGTTATTCTGACTGATGCCATCTGAGAATGACACATCATTTCTTTAACTCATTTTATTCAGGCATCCAGTGTTTATGCATTTTACAATTTACCTTTAATCTAGATGAACAACCCATCAGCACTAAGAGAGAACAGTGGTCTCTTATGTAGTTTAATTTCTGAGTTCCAGTCTCATCATCAACCTCTTAAATTTTTTAATTCTTAGAGATATTGGGAGTTCATGGTTCCTCTCAGGTTTAGCTGTGGTAGCTGCAAGAGTTAATCACATTTTAGTCTTATTGCATCTGACTCTCACAGACTTTATGGATTTAAGGCTTTGTGGGCTTCTCTGCTGAGGCCTTTCCTTGGAAAACCTTGGAAGAAGAAGCTTCACATCCATGTGCCTGCTTTTGTCCTAGCTGGCTGATTAGCAAGCAGTGGGCTAGTTGTACTAGTTGTATCTGAGGTGATGGAAGAGAAAGCAGTCTCAGACCTGGAAGATAAACAGTAAGCTTGGATGGCCGTGGGAAGGTGTACTTCAGGAGACTTGCTTTTATGGAGACTGCTGTTTAGACCACTGGTTCCAATATTCCTGTGAACTTCGCCTCTAATGTGACAGCGCATACTATGTGAATGCAAATACTAGAGAGGGACTTCTAACTATGGCTGGTGCAGATTGTCTTCAATTATATCAAATTTATGCTGTTTCCTAGATATGTATCATAGAATCGTAGAATATGTTGGGTTGGAAGGGACCCATAAGGATCATCGAATCCAACTTGTCTTTGGGAGAATAGATTACTTATGTAGATAAGAATATTTGTTCCGAAAATGGAGGATTTCAATTAGGAAAACAATAGCAAATATCTTATTGTGCTTTCTAGTAACAACTAGGAGTGACGTTTAGGTTGTTTTTGTTACGTTTTGCTCCCTTTATGAGTTTCCAGAACTACAGGAAGAGTTAACTGTCCAGATGCATTCTACAACTTCATCAATAAAATTAATTTTAATAATAATAATTAGTTTGGTAATGCATGATTCGGTATTGGAAAGCTTTCACGCTTTTTTTTAATAAAGAATACTCTTCAGACTGGTGAAACAAGATGTGAGCTATCACTTTTCTTGTCAGTGTGCAACAGAAACCCCTGAACACCTTCAGAAATTTGTTTTTCATTGTCTTTCCTTTGGGCAAGAGTCGGCAGTTACTAGGTTACCTTGACTGCATGTTTGTCTTAGGCAGAAATACTGTGGAAGAAACCAGCATTTGTTTGGAGGGTTAGTACATTCATGGCCTGACCAAGAAATAGACCCTCTCCATGCTAGTCTGCTTACTGTCATATTAAAAACTCAGTTTAATAAGCTCCATCTTGGAGTTCTTGTGAAGCTCTTGAGGCAAGTCCAAGGAGGTGGTCTGTCCTTCCAGAGTCTGTTCTGATTCATATGCATTGATGGAAGTCTGGTGTGCTGGAGTTAAAAACAATCAGTCCTCAGATGGCTAGCTGACCTGTTTGGGTTATGAAGAGATGGTCTCCAGAACTTTCTTGCTCCGCTATGTTCTCTTTGTATTCTGCTCTTTACGGCCATGCTTTTCTCATTTCTTCAGAAGTCAAGCGTAGGCTTTAGATTCTAAATTCTCAAATTCTAAAGACAACACAAAAATGTCTTAATTTTTCGAAAGAAAACACTCATGCACCTGATGACATGAACAGGTCTGACATTCATAACTAAATCTCAGATAACTTTTGAGGATCCTTGCTCGGTCTATATGGGATAGGTTTTTGTGGAATATAAGCAACAGGAAGCAAATTGTTTTATAGGTACAGAATACGTAGACATAGAACAGCATCAGATGGCTTGAAATTTTTTGTATTGCTGTTTGCACTGGATTCCTAGAGGTGGGTGACTTTGTAGATTTAATAATCAATTTATGAGTTCATTCAGTTTCCTTGTTTTTCAGGGTTGAGTGATTTGCTCTGCAGCTATGATGTAACTAAAGAAAAAGACTTCTATACACTGAATAATACTAAAAAAGTATCAGCTCATGAACTTTATTTTCATTCTTGAGGGTGAAAGATTGATCAGAAATGTATGTTACTGAAGAAAAATGTGACAAAAAATATATTGAAAAGAGGAAAATGAAGACAGCTTATTGCTGGTGAGGGCCCAGAGCTTAAATGAACGTATCTGTTCCAGACTGTACTTTTCAGAAAGCTGTCTGTCTTCCCCAGTACATAGGGAATGGAGAACAGATCTCCCGGTTTTACTACCTAAAGGTATTTTGATGGCTGATCCCTTTCCATATAAGGGAAAGAGAACTAAGTTTCTTCCTTATGTCCAGGTAGAGGTAAGATTAGACACAGAGGGAAAAGGTTGGTTTAAAAAAATCACAACCATAATTATCGAGGATAGTACTAAATATATACTTCTCTTGAAAGATTAGAACTTTATTTTATATCCAGAATCCTAATTCAAAATAACATGAAGCACATCAGCCTGTATACAACAACAAAAATGTTTAATTGCATATATTTGATTCTGTAACATCTACTTAGCATCAGTCAGACATATTTCTCAAATTAAGAAGTATAGCTCATTAGAAGAAAATAATCTGGAATGTTTCCATGCAGCTAGCTTGACATGAATTTTGTGCACAAGAGAAAAACGTCACCTTACATTTTGTGTGTGCAATTATGAAGAAGGCAGACACTTCCCTGCAATATTTTGCTTTCACACAGTTGGTCTGTCTTTTCTTTTCCTCGTGTTTGGAAGGCTTCTAATTTTATTAAATGCAGAGCAGACTCAGTTCCCTTTGCAAGTGAGAACAACTCAAAGCTCTCAGTGCTTTACCAGGTGTGTTCAGCTTCTGAGGAGTCAGAGTGAAAGCCACTTGGTGTAGTTGCTGATTTCAGCCAAAAGAAGAAAAAGGGGAAAATCAAAATTACATTGCTATATATAGTTTGCTGTGTGCATTTCCATGCTCCTTGGGACTGCTTTTCATGTTGCATTTGTGAGGTGTTTTCAAAAGGTTTTTCCACATATTATGAAGCTGTTTATCTGTTACTTTGCTGCTAAAGGCTGTCAGCTTAGAACTCATTTGGGTTTTAAACTGGGGTCTCTTATAAAACCTAGATTTCTTGGGTTCCTTGGGAGCTGTGAAGCCAAGGAATTGGCTGATTCCACAATAAATGCATTCCTTCAGCCAGTGGTGAAAAGCGCTACAACTGAAGGCAATGCCTGATATTTAACTTTTCTTTTGAAGTGCCTGGGTGATGGGGCTCTGTTTTTTCTCACCATTGTCACTCATTGCAACTGTCTTCTAATGTGTTACAGAACAGGAGCAAACGCCTGGAGAAAGTCCATGTTGTTCTTGGGAATAAATCCTGTGATTTGGATTCACTCATTTCTACCCTGGCCTATGCCTACTTTCTAGACAAGGTAATGGAAAAATGGCCTGAGTTGTCTTAACTCATTTCTTCCAGCTTATCCAGATGTTACAGATATCTTATTGTTAAGTCAATTGAAACACACTCCAAAAACATTATTCTGAACAACAATTTTGTTATAATCAGAGGTAAGGTTTTTAGACCGAAACAGTCTGCATTTCTTCTTATACAAAAATTAATGAGTGGGTATAAGCTGTCTTTGCAAAGCCTTTGATACAGTCTCCCACAGTATCCTCCTGGAGAAACTGGCTGCCCATGGCTTGGATGGGAATACCCTCTGCTGGGTTAAAAACTGGCTGGAGGGCCGGACCCAGAGAGTGGTGGTGAATGGAGTTAAATCCAGCTG
>KZ505941.1:113122-260444 GCA_002844005.1 Limosa lapponica baueri
TGCCTCACCACCCTCACAGTAAAGAATTTCTTCCTAATATCTAATCTAAATCTCCCCTCTTTCAGTTTAAAACCATTGCCCTTTGTCCTATCGCTCTACTCCCTGATAAAGAGTCCTTCCCTATCTCTCCTGTAGGCCTCCTTCAGGTACTGGAAGGATGCTACAAGGTCTCCGCAGGGCCTTCTTTTCTCCAGGCTGAACAACCCCAAGTCTCTCAGCCTGTCCTCACAGGAGAGGTGCTCCAGCCCTCTGATCATCTTTGTGATCCTCCTCTGGTCTCACTCCAACGGGTCTGTGTCTTTTGTGTGCTGAAGACTCCAAAGCTGGACGCAGTACTCCAGGTGGGGTCTCACCAGAGTGAAGCAGAGGGGTAGAATCACTTCCCTGGACCTGCTGGCCATGCTTCTTTTGATGCAGCCCAGGATGTGGTTGGCTTTCTGGTCTGCCAGCACACATTGCTGGCTCATGTTGAGCTTCTCATCCACCAACACCCCCAAGTCCTTCTCCTCGGGGCTGCTCTCAATCCATTCTCCGCCCAACCTGTATTTATGCTTGGGACTGCCGTGACCCAGGTGCAGGACCTTGAACTTGGCTTGGTTGAACTTCATGAGATTCTCGTGGTCCCACCTTTCAAGTCTGTCCCTGTCCTTCTGGATGGCATCTCTTCCTTCCAGTGTGTTGACTGCACCACACAGCTTGGTGTCATCAGCAAACTTGCTGAGGGTGCACTCAATCCCACTGTCCATGTCTCTGACAAAGATATTGAGCAGCACCAGTCCCAGTACTGACCCCTGAGGAACACCACTCATCACCGGTTTCCACTTGGACATTGAGCTGTTGACCACAACCCTTTGAGTGTGGTCATCTAGCTAGTTCCTAATCCACTGAGTGGTCCATCCATCAAATTAATGCTTTTCCAATTTAGAGACCAGGATGTCATGTGGCACAGTGTTAAATGCTTTGCATAAGTCCAGGTAAAAGAAGTCTGTTGCTCTCCCCTTATCTACCAATGCTGTAGCACCATTGTACAAGGCCACCAGATTTGTCAGGCATGACTTGCCCTTGGTGAAGCCATATTGGCTGTCACCTATCACCTCCTTATTTTCCATGTGCTTTAGCAGCGGTGCCAGGAGGATCTGCTCCATGATCTTGTCGGGCACAGGGGTGACACTGACTGGCCTGTAGTTCTCTGGGTCTTTCTTTTTCCCCTTTTTGAAAATGGGGGCTATGTTTCCTCTTTTCCAATCTGCAGCAACTTCACCAGACTGCCATGACTTTTCAAATATAATGAAAAGTGGCTTAGCAACTTCATCTGCCATCTCCCTCAGGACCCTTGGATGCATTTTATCAGGTCCCATTGATTTACGTACCTTCAGGTTCCTTAGATGGTCTTGAACTACTACTATAGTGAGCGGTTCTTCATTCTCACAGCCCCTGTTTTTGCCTTCTGCAGCTTGGGTGGTGTGGTTTGAGCCCTTGCTGGTAAAGACCGAGGGAAAAAATCATTCAGTACCTCAGCCTTCTCCATATCCTGGGTGACCAGGTCTCCTGTTTCCTTCCGGAGAGGGCCCATGTCTTCCCTAGTCTTCCCTTTATCTCTGACATACAGAAGTTTTTCTTTTTGTCCTTGATGTCCCTGGCCAGGTTCAATTCTGTCTGGGCTTTAGCTTGCCTAATCTGTTTCCTGGCCACTCAGTTTTTCTGTATTCCTCCCAGTCTACCTGTCCTTGCTTCCACCCTCTGTAGGCCTCCTTTTTGCTTTTGAGTGTGTCCAGGAGCTCCTTGTTCATCCATGCAGGCCTCCTGGCTTTTTTGCTGGACTTCTTTCTCACAATACACCACTCCTGGTCTTGGAGGAGGTGACCTTTGAATACTAACCAGCTTCCTTGGGCCCCTCTCCCCTCCAGTACTTTTTCACGTTACCCTGCCAAGCAGGTCCCTCAAGAGGCCAAAGTCTGTTCTTCTGAAGTCCAGGGTAGTGAGCTTGCTGCATACCCTCCTTGCTGCCCTAAAGATTTTGAATTCTATCGTCTTGTGATCACTGCAGCCAGGGCTACCCTTGAGCTTGACATTCTCCACGAGCCCCTCCTTGTTGGTAAGAACAAAGTCCAGCATGTCTCCTCTCCTCATTGGTTCCTGTCCCATTTTGAGAAGAAAGTTGTCATCAGCGCATTCCAAAAATTTCCTGAATTTCTTGTGCCCCACTGTGTTGTCCTTCTAACAGATATAGGGGTGGTTGAAGTCCCCCATGAGGGCCAGGATCTGTGAATGTGATGCTGCTCCTTTCTGTCTATAGACGGCCTCATCTGCTCCATCGTCCTGGTCAGGTGGTCTGTAGCAGACGCCCATTATAACATCACCTGCCCCTGCACTCCCTTTAATCTTAACCCATAAGCTCTCCATTGGGTCTTCATCCATCGCCAGGTGGAGCTCCATGGACTCCAGCTGGTCACTGACATAGAGGGCAACACCACCTCCTCATGTCCCCTGCCTGTCCTTCCTGAAGAGTCTGTATTCCTCCATTTCAACATTGCAATCATAGGAGTTATCCCACCATGTCTCTTTGATGCCTGTGAGATCATAGCCCTGGAGGTGTGTGCACGTCTCTTAACTTCCTTTGCTTGTTTCCCATGCTACATGTATTTGCATTTGCCTTAAAGCTTAGTTGAAATCCAGGACTGACTGGATAAAAACTGTGGTGTGGCTATTGCTCAGTTCACAATCAATCCTGTATCCTGTAATTAGGCTGGAATGATTTGTGGTATATGGAGCTAAAATGAATCAGAAGTTGCTGACCTGACACTGAACCCACTCGTACTTTTGTATAATTAGGCAGACAATGAAGCTTACATCATGCTGACTTCAAAATTGATGAGCTTGGTTGGGTATCTGACTCACACCTCTCCATTTACTGCATTTTGCAGTACGTTTGTGTTAAGATTTTCTTTTCTTTGTCTTCCCCAAATACTGCTCCCCCCACCCCCCAAAGCACAAACAGCTGTGGTAAAAGTTTGACACATTGTGCGTCTGCTGACCTATGCAGATGGACAGACTGCCTGTTTCATCCTGGCGCTGCTGGGAGGCTGTGCGGGGTATGCTACAGCCCCACTCCAGTGGGGTAATTGTATGATGAATTTGAGCATACGTTGTAGGTCCAGTACCTTCTGCTGGAGTCCCCCATTTTCTTTGTGTGTGCACAAGGGCAGTCTCCCTGCCTGCTCCTGGAGGAAAAAAAAACAACGAACAGGTTGCTGAAAAAGCAGAAGATGGCTATTGCTAAAATAATTCATGCAACCTGGTCCCTGAGCTGCTGTTTATCCAGGTGCAGCTCTCTGCTGACCGGGAGCGTGCTGCAGGCCGTCTAACTCGTTCTGGTCACTGCCCTTCCCAAGGTACGGGCAAGAGTATGTAGCACAGGTGCTGTTATCTGGTTAAAGGTGGGAGCAACGCAGGGATATTGTTAGGTGAGTTATCCTGGAGGCTGCCAACTGAGAAACTTGCTTCATACAAAAGGGACTGAAAAATAGGCCTTACTGTCTTGGCCGAGATATCTCGGGTGCTTTATGTATCGGTTTATTTACCTGTAGACGTCTGAAATCTGTGGAGACATGTTTTGTCTACCTAAATTTACAAATGTCAGACTGGATCAGTATACATGATTTTCACCCAGTCTGTATTTCTCCAATATTTTTAATACTATCAAATAGGGCAGGAGCATTGTCTTAAAGTGACGGTAAGACTAATATGAAGAAAGGGACACTGAGAATTTAGAGTGTTGGCAGTTACAATGTCTGTAACAGAAACAGAATGGAGTTTCATATATGTGAATTTCCAGAAATTAGTATCTGATGGAGAGCAGCTTTTGGCTTGTTAAGCATTACTTATTATTTAATCCACACGGGATCTGTCTAATCAGGAGGTATGTACTTAGCATGGCAACATTGTTTTGTGTGGCAAGTGCTTTATAAATTTTGAAGAAATGTCCTTTGTTATTTTATGTGATGACAGTGTAGGAGAAAATGGATACATATTAGATGCCTGGGTCCTAGTCAGTCTAGTGAGATTGAGGGTGGCTGTATACAGTGTTTTGTTTTCCTCTCTTGGCTCTGTGCTAAAGCCTTTTTTGGCTTACAATAGCTGTCTCATACTATTGTACTTATTTGCTCATTGACCTAGCATGATGCAATGCAATCGTACACTTGTTTGAAATCCCTGTGCACAGTAGAGTAATAATTTCAATGCTGAAGTATAAGATTTTATTATCCTTAATTTAGTGTAAGTAATTGGAAGCAAAGGCTTTCTTTGGGTGTATTAATAAATGGGATTCCAATGTCCAGGGAATAAAACGGTCACTAAACTTTGAACCATCAGGAACATTTAACAACCAAGATGGAATATATGCAGCACACAGTTGTCTGAAAAGACATCAAACTCACCTCTGTATTGTTTTAACATACCAATCATGGTGAAGTTTTTTATTGGATTATGTTTCTCTTAAATTTTAAAATTTAATGCATTGTTTTGTTTGGCTGAATGTGCTGTGCTTTTTTGGTATGTTCATAGACAAGGAATTAGCCAGAATCAGTTACACCAAAATGACCAATGACTTTGAGATCATCTAGTCCAACCCCTCTGCCAAGGGCAGGGTTATCTTTGACTAGATCAGGCTGCTTGAAGCACCATCCAACCTGACTTTGAATGCAACATCCACAACTTCTCTGGGCAACCTGTTCCAGTGCCTCACCACCCTCATCCTAAAGAATTTCTTTCATATGTCCCTTGTAGCAGTTCATTGACACGTCTGTAGAAGGAAGGTTGGCGATGTGGGTTTACTGTTTACAAGCATACCAACACTTACTATAATGCCTAGAGAGAGGAACAAGCCCTAGTGTCCCACTGGTCACTAGTGGCCATGCTGCGGAGCTGTGTTAGGCGTGCGGAAGCGTACTGAACACCATGGCAGCACCGGGAGCAGCCAGGTGGCTGTAGCATGAGCTCTGACAAGCCACCCAGTTCAGATTTTAGAAACTGCCTTCATGTTAGGAGGATGTTTCTGCATGAAAAGCATTTGATATCTACTGTGAACTCATCAGTGAAAACAACCTCCAAAAAGGAAAGGGCTTGGATGGCGATACAGTAAACATTCTTGTTTCTGTAGTACTTCTTTATTGTTTGGAGGAGACATTGATTTTTGTCTTTCAATGTTTCAGGAAGCATTCTCTTCAAGTGTATGTCTTCAGAGGCTGACAGAATTACAGAGCAGCAGGAGAAAGTTCTGTCAATCCTCGAGGAAAAGTTTCCGGATCTTCCCCCACGAGAGGAAATTATCTCTGTTCTCCAGGAGACTCAGTTTAACCCACAAGGTAGTGCAACGTGCTTCCATTTTCCAGACCTTTTACAAATTTAGTTGTGTAACTGTATCCAAATATATTGTCTCATTGCATGTGATGAAAGTAGTTGTGGCATGCTGTCTTCATTGACACTTACATATATATTATATTTAATTTTAAATTAAGCGGCTTACGTACTCAATCATGGAATTGTCATTTCTCTTGAGGAGCTACTGAACTCCTAAATAATCTTGTATTGCTTTTACAGATAAAGTAAACATGAATTTATTTCATATTTTTCTTTTACAAGTGTATGCTAGTCAAGAATTTGTGTTGGTGAAATATAGGGCTATAATCAATGTGTTAGCCCGTGTGCAGAAATTGTGCTGCAATTGCCTGCATGGTGTGGGAGTGGATTCTGAACCTTCCCAAATTTATTGAGGGCTGTGTACAGGTGAAGTGAACTTGACTTCAGACTCAGATTAAAGAAGCGGTGGGAAAATTGCCATTCTTTCATTTCTTTCTTCGGGAAATAGCTGAACACAGTTGTCATTTTTTCAGTGATTGAAAATGGGAATGTTTGAACCCAAAATTTAGTAGCAGGCTTTTGAAGGCATGCTCTGAAAGCCTGAAAAAAAATTCTTGCAATAACTCTTAAGCTTTTTACTGTCTTTGTTAAATGGCATTTGCTACCAAGTTGTTATCAGTGAGTATTGAATTACTGAGATCTTTCTTTGTTAGATGTATCAGGTGTGCACAGACTCTGTGCAGACTCATAGTCTTTTTTTCTTTTTTTTTTACCATTCTTTACCTGCCCATCTGCAGAATCCTGTCATCTAAATTCAGATTCTCAGCCTGAGATGGCTGCCCTAGCTGATAGTTAAGGTTGCAAGCTAAATTAGTTCAGGGCTATAAATCTTGACATAGTTCCCTGAAGTTCCTCCAGACTTAGTGAAGGAATCATAGTTCAGAAATGAACTGAATGCAGCCTGGGTTGGAGAGACTCAGTGAAAGTGGCTTTTATGGAGCTCAGTTCCTAGCTCTGCCAGTTGCCTGGGAAGATGGTTTAGTAAGGTTTGTCATGTACTTGGCCCATGAAGTTTACCCTAATATCCAAAGCAAAACTTGGCCAAGTGGATATAACGGATTCAGTCTGCATGGCATTAGTTGCCAGTAATTTTTATATGCCACATGAGGAGAGCACTATCACTCTTTTTTTTTTTCTCATAGCTGCTGTTTGCTGTGTATTACAAGGTACATATTTAGAACTGCATATATACATGTGGCATTTGTATTAGTACGGTGCTGTTGAATTTCTGAAGTCTTTTGAAGACACTAATGTCTGTTGAATATTTTATGTGATGTACCTGTTATTTCAGGCAGTATTAGGACAATTCAGCAAAAAAGTTCTCTGTTTCATGGACAAATAATGATTTATTGGCTTGAAGTCATGAATTCTTTTGCTATTTCAGGGCAGATGCATAAATATAATAAATACGTGAACATTAGCCAGTTCATCTTGTCTTTAGATTTAATGCAGTAGCTGGACTCCATAAAGAAATAGTAATGAGAGGATTCATTTCTTTGGCTTAAGTTGGTATTTGGCTCCCTCTTAAAAATCAGTCATGCAAACACTTTTTGGATGTTATGCTGCTAAGCTTTAAAAGTCTGTGGGCTTTTTCATTGCCACCCTGCACTGAAGTAAGTGACTTGCAGCTTTCTTTAATAGGCACTTGGCTGTCCTGTCTGTATTTTTGATTGTGTGATATGATCATGTTCTTATACATGATATATATTTATTTTGAGAATCTTTACAGCATTTTAGACAGACATCTCCCATTAGAGAAACTTAGTCATAGAATCATAGAATCATAGAATGGCTAGAGTTGGAAAGGACCTTAAAGATCATCTAGTTCCAACCCCCCTGCCATGGGCAGGGACACCTCTCACTAGAGCAGGTTGCTCAAAGCCCCATCCAGCCTGGCCTTGAACACTTCCAGGGATGGGGCATCCACAACTTCCCTGGGCAACCTGTTCCAGTGCCTCACCACCCTCACTGTAAAGAATTTCTTCCTTATATCTAATCTAAATCTCTTCTCTTCCAATTTAAAACCATTGCCCCTTGTCCTGTCACCACTCTTCCTGACAAAGAGTCCCTCTTCAGCTCTTCTGTAGGCTCCCTTCAGGTATTGATAGGCTGTTATAAGGTCTCCCCGGAGCCTTCTCTTCTCCAGGCTGAACAACCCCAGCTCTCTCAGCCTGTCTTCATAGGAGAGGTGCTCCATCCCTCTGATCATCCTCGTGGCCCTCCGCTGGACCCGTTCCAACAGGTCCATGTCCTTTCTGTGTTGAGGACTCCAAAGCTGGACACAGTACTCCAGGAGGGGTCTCACGAGAATGTGAGTCATGTGGATTTTCAATACATTGTACTTAAGCATATCAACATGTCTAGTTGCAATGTGAAGCAATTCCAATTTTACACTGTTGTTTCTGATCATAATATGTACTTTTATTTTCTGTGGTACATAAACATATAGTTGCTTCATTCACCATTTGATGTACATAACCAAAACCAATTGGTTTTGATATCATTTTATGAGGAAGGTCAGAAAGGTTGAATGACTTTGTGTTTACAGAATATCATAAGTGCTTTGCTTCTGAATATTTTATAAATACCACATATGCTTTTCGATATATTACTCATTACAGAAGTGTTTCATATTAGTGATTTCATAGCAGACCATAGGAATGGTCTATCTATCATCAACTGGAATTCAGTTTGCTTAAAAAATGTAAGCGTTCACACAATTTCATTGCAGGAAACTTAATTCTTCATCCTTTGCTTCCCCGCTGCTTTAAACCCTTCCTTGCTTTAGAAACCCCTCTAGAAACATTAAGCATTGAAATATTAATGTTGGCTTAAATTTTCTCATAGGATGTCCTGAAGTACAGAAGGCTCAACATTAAGGTCTAAGCTGGTTTGTTTTGTTTTTGTTTTTTTTAATTTATGCTGCTGCATCTGGTCAGCTGTAGATACTTGTATGTATTGAAATTCCTTTCTCTTCTCAAACAGGTGTAAGCATTGAGGAGGTTATGCTGAAGGATCTCAAGGAGATTTCAGATGGAGAAATCAAAGTGGCAATTAGCACTGTGTTTATGACACTGGAGGTAAGAGGAAACCTAAACAACGCAGTTGCTACATAGCCCTATTTATACCCAGACTGTTATTTAGCAAGAACAATATGTGTTATGTAGCTATCTACCTTGACCCGAAGCAATATATAAACGTTACTGGGTATGATGCAAAAAGTATTATTTAAAAAATATTAATGTTTAGATCACTGAAAAAGTATGACATGGCGGTATTACTTCTGATGGAAGTGTGCATCCTGATATACTGATTGTTAATAAACTAGATTGAAGAAAATCTCTACAACAAAGAAATATTTTTTACATAGTATATATTTGTAATATATAATCTCACTATTTGCCTGAAGGTCACCCATACAAAAGTATTTGACATGCAAAAGAAGTTGTCATCTTCTACTTCTGCATTTTACTTCAATCAAAACTTTATTTTACCTCAAATGGTACTAAAAAAACCATTTGAATAGTTCTTCCCTATGTATATCCTGTGAGATTTCTTACAGTATGTCTTTTGTGATGCATTTTACAAAAATCAGGTGCTTCTGTGATTGAAGAAGTTTTGTGGTGTAATCCAGCTAATAATTATCCATAGATTTCTGTTTGTGTACACAAATATACAATGCAAATTGGGTAGCAAAGCTTCAAGAACTGAAGCAGAATCTGTTAGTTTCTAGGTTAGTTTCTCATTGTCAAGCAATCTTTACCAGCCACCAAACCTGCATTGCTTTATGAACCATAATTTTGCTCCTGAAAATTATGTCAAGGTTGGGAGAAAAGGGAATGGGGAACAGACTATTTTAAGATAAATCCCCAAAAGAGGAAATAGGATTTTTAAAAATTCTTAATAAAATCTTTCTTTTCTTTTTTTTTTAAATATATCTCTTTTATTCTGTCAGTTTCAGTGAATGGTGGACACACAGGGGTAGTAATTAGCAACTAGCTTTAGCATTACATTTTCTTATTTTCTTATTTTTTTCTCATTTCTTATATTCTTATTTTACATTTTCTTATTTGTTTTCATTTTAATCTTGTTTAATAGACTATGTATAATTCAGGCTTTGTGCTTCACAGAGCTAAACTCCAGCTAAATGTGGCTGAACTCATCTTTACCACTGCACATACTGAAATTAATCATAACCTAAAACTTGTCTTCCTTTTGGCTGCAACTCACAAATTGAATTTGGCAACAGCAGGTTTTCATAGTCCTAAAAGCAGGCTAATTTTCAAACTTTTACCAGTGATTGTGTAACACTTGATGCTGACATACTTTGTTCAAGGAGTGTCAAGACATGGTCAAGCAATAAATGTTTTGTAATTGTTTTTCTTAGGACATGTCTAGTGACCATCGAGGAAGAAAACGGAGATTCAGTTGCGTGTAAAAAGAACAAACTAATCAGTGTTTTACTGATGTTAGCTGGTTTTTAATATTAAGTAATTTTATTACTAGCATTTTTGATGGTATTTTTTTGGAAGTTACAGGTATATCTCTTGGCATTTTGCTTTCTGTTGTTCTGCTGTGAATAGTTTGTTTCAGAAAGGGCTAGTTTTTCAGACATGTAACTGCTTTTTTTCTAGGTACAGCGTTTACGAAGTCAGCTTTGTACTAAAAGGACTCTTAATTTCACAGTTGGGATGGAGATCAGTTTTGAGTTTGCTGCATTACTGCCCTTTGTTCAAACATTTTAGAACTCCCTGATTTACAGTGCTTGACCAGCACAATTAGAGCCAGGGATGATACGGACTTGCACGATGGTGAAGGAGGTAAAAACATTCTGCACTAGGTACTTCACCCAATATCAGAAACATAATACACATAAGGGAATTATAGACAGAACTCTCCAGGCCTGCCTGTCTATTCAGTTTAGAATTCTGTTATGGACTCAGAATACACAAACTTTAATGACTTCAGGATTTTCACAGCAATAATAAGGGAAATTTGTCATTCATCCTCAAAGGGTTCTACAGACATTAGCTGCTTAAACATTAGGGGAACATGAAGAACAGGCTTGGCCTTGCTGCAGGTTTTGAGTCTCTAATGTGTTTGCTTCTTCAGAAATCTCACAAGGTCAATTTTTTATTTTATTTTATTTTTTAAATTCAACAGGTATGCAAAAATATCTTACATTAAAGTGCTCTCTGTAGGCTTGATCATTTGCCTTGGTTCAGTGGTCTGCCATGTAGATGATACTGCTAAGAACAAAGATGATGATTATAGGATTACACTTGGGTAGCGTAAGCTGTTCACAAGTGTGCATCCCCTGCTGCGTTGGATTCGTATTACAAAGACTGAAAGTGTTGCAGCTCAACACTCAAGCTCTGATTTCAGACGGAGTTTCACAATAGTAAAGACGGAAATCAGTAAGTCTGATATTCTAACAAATGTCACACCTCAGTAGCACATACTCAAATGATTCTAAGCTTTCCTTAATTCTGCTTTTGTGGCAAGTTTTACAGAACTTTATTGAAAGTAGATTCCGAAAAAAAATCTCTTTTCTTGAGTGGGTGGATGCTCTTTTTAGCAACGTCTTGACCTGCAGCTAAGTTCCTTTCCCTTCTCTACTGCTGATTTCCTATGTCAAATAAATAAATTGTTTCCTCAGTTTCCCCTCTGTAAATGATGAAATCAATATATTATTTCATAAATGTGCCATGAATTTAAATTAATTGAAGCTTGTACTAGATAATGTTCCTATGAACCCTATTTTTATTAGTATTGATACAGATTTCCTAGAAACTATTGAAAAGTTATGCACTTCATAAGGAAGGAAATGATGTTAACTAATAAGTCACCAATTGTGAGTTAATACTCATAATTACGGTACTATTGTGTATCAGTACTCAGACATGTGGGACGTGCAGGGACACTCCTGCTCTCAAGTTTCTCATGAATTAAAACGTGAATGCAAAAACAGTAGTGCAATGATCTCAGTGCTTTATTTGTATGTACCTATCGATATCAATTAACAGTGTGATTTACATTCATTGTCTGTTGGCTTGCTAGTTGTCAACTGACTGATTTTTAAGTGTCTTGTTAAAAGCGAGTCTTTCAGATATTAAAGGAATAGATAGTGTTGTTATTAGCGATAAATGCAGGGAAGGCATTTTGTGTGGATGCATTTAGGTTTCCATAATAGTCTATATGCAGTTTTGCGTTTGAGAAAACTGCCTTTGGATCTGGGCTTCCTGGATTTAGGTGGCATTAAAGCTGTGAGTTGAAATCAGCCGTGTCTCCAGTGACTCACTGCCAGACTGTGTGCTGCTTGGATTTCACATGCATGGCGGTATTTTTTTCAAAAGTGACAAAAGAAAAGTGTCAGTTCCCAGATCACAGTTATTTTTTGTTGCCTTTGCCAGAAAGTTTCCCCAAGTCATAATAATGATTACTCATAGGATATTGTAGCAAAATTCGATGCATGCGTTACAGTTAATTTCTGTTACATTATGTTATACCCTGAGAGTATATTTTGCTTGTTCTCTGCTGGAATTCTCTTGGAAATGAGAAATATCTTCTCAATGTGACTTTCTGTGAAAGTCATTTTTTTTCATGAGAAAGGAATACTGCCTTTGTAAACTGAAGTCTGTTATCTGCTTTCTTAAGCCTAGTGCACCAGAAGAACAATCCAGGTTTCATGAGCGTTCAGTTTAGTTGAAATATCTCATGATATTTCTGTATACTGTAGCTTAATAACATTTTTGTTGGACTACATCCTTGATCTTTTGATTCATGAAAATTTATTCTAACTGCTCACAGAACTTGCAGTCATTTAGGAAGACAGAAAATCAAGTTTCTCCAGGGAGAAGTGGGGCAGTCAGTTGAAAATGAGGCAAATAGTCTATGATTGTCTGCTATTGACTATTACAGGCTGGGAAATACTTGCATTCTGAAGGCTGACCGATCTTTTGAGGTTCTTGTTCATGTGTCTGGCCATGCTATCTAAATACTTCACGAAGATGGTTTCCAGGTTGTAGAGATTGTGTAATCTTTTAGTATTGTAAGGTTGGAACCACCGCTGTAGGAGTGCCAGCAAAGAGGTTTAGAGAAGATGTCTGAGCCTCAGTGGAGGCTGCTGTCACCAGTGGTGTTGCCCCAGGAGAGTGTGACCTGCAAGTTCGTGCTGGCACAGTGAGCCTGGCTGTCCTCAGGCAGCAGCTAATAGTCCAGATGAGCTGAGGATGGTACCAAGGGAAAGTTCTGGGTCTTGCAGCAGCTTTCCTCTTTGTGGCTCTGTGTCACACAGAAACTCACAGTGGCTGGTCCAGCAACAGTAACCTAGGAAATTTAGAAATGTTTGGGCGCACAGTGGATCTGCTTCCTAATGAATAAATAGTCTGATCTCAGAGAGACGATTTAATTTTCAGGATGTTTTGTAGACATAGTATGGCATGTAACCATGGTGCGAATTTGGAAAATTTTATTTGTGTACTTTGGAAAGTGATTTTTTTAATACTTTTGTAAAGCAAATCAAGAATCTCAGTCTCAGCTGAAGTGTGTCAAACAAGTACTAGGTAGACTATTGTACGCAGTTAAGTGAGATTACAACATGTTTGTTTGAAGGTTAGAACTTTTGTTGTCTATCTGTAATGATTGGACCATAGTTATGTATTTGGAACTTTTTTCTTGCAGTATAAATATAAACATATTTTAAATGGCATCAGATTGGTCCGTGAATTTGTTTTTAATGCTAAAAACAAAACAAGAAGAAAACCCCAAGTAAACATGTTAACATTTAATCTTCCAGTAATGGAATTGGAAACAAAATTCTCAGCAACTTACAATAGCAATGCTGTTCAGAGATATTTTTCTGATGCCTGTTGTGAGAAGTTAGGGTATGTAAAATAAATGATGTATGGAGCTGTAGGAATGCGACTTTTGCAGACTACCTTATGTCTAAGGAACATTAAACATAGGGTTCTCGTTTAGCAAATAAATAACCATTCATTTCAATGGCTGCATAGTCTGGACTTTTGTGCATATTTTTGCAAAGATGAGAAGAGGCCATTAGGGATTTAATATAAAATAAATCGCCAAGGGGTCTTCTTGTAGTCCTAGTCTTTCTGCCACATGGTGTGTCACTAATGTGCATAAATGGGCTTAAATGAATTTGTTATCTGTATTACATTTGCAGTATGTATATATTTATATATTATTTTTTAATTGTGTTTAAAAATAAAACATTAAATACATCATTTCTGAGAGTTGAAAACATACCATTTGTAAATAAATCAACCTTAATTAAGGTCTTAAAATGTCAGGGTGTGAGATGTGCCTGTAGGAAAATGTATAACATATATAGTACACAAAGCTTGAACATACTTTCGTTTGCTTTTTTAGAAGTATTAGGAGGGTTAAGTCATCACCTTATAGGACTGGGTAATGCAGCCAAACAGGCATTAATGTAAATACTATACCCATCTTTAAATGTCAGGCTGTGTATTCTGGAGGACGGGAGCTGGTCTGTTGATGCCTCAGGTCAGCTGAAGTACCCCAGTACATTGTAATGAGTACAATCTGAGGTGTGGAGCACTGAGGCAGACCTGCTAATTCTCTGTTGTAGTTAGTTATTCGTCTCTAAAGGTATGAAAGGAAACTAGTGGGGACAACCTTAGACTGTTTTAAGTACTTCCTAATTAACTATGTGAAATCAAATGGCAGCAAAACCAACATTGATTACCATGATTATCAAGATTGCTTATAGTTTTAAAATCAAGACCACATCCCTTCCAGAGGATGGTGTGAGGGTGATACGCGCTACTGTTCCCCTACTCAGTGAGATGTTTCTGCATGCAGTTGTGTAGGATGTTAGGCAAGGCGTTCATTATGGTCCCCTGTGATGTGAGAAAAATGTAAACTTATAAAACTGGCCAAGACCTTTATATTTTTCCATGAGTCCAATTCAGCCTGTGGTTAAATTATTAAGTAATGATTTATTCAACTGTCCTTTTGCAAGATGTATTTGATTATTTTATTCTGTGCTCCTGTCATAACCCATAGTAAACCAGAAGCATCAGGGATTTTGTACTTGCAGTATATCTTTAAGAATGCACAAGGTGTACAGTGTTATCAGGTCTGCAATGATATGTTTATAGGATTTGAGAAACTGGGCAGACTTCATATCTTATAATTGGTATGACATCTGGTCTAAATTTGGCCCATGCTATTGTATTGATTTTGCCTTTGGTGGTCTTGTTCAGGCTTGCTTCAAAAGTTAATAAAAAAAGTAAAATAGCTATAACAATTATCAAAGGAATAAGCATAGACATTAGATTAATCTACTAACATTACAGTAAAAATGTCCCTTTGTTTACAAGTATGTTGTTCAAGAAGATAAACTGTATTTTTTTGTATCATTTATGAAATGTGTTTAAATAAATAAAGATTATTTCTTTATGAACTACAGCTGTATAATATGCACTATTTATCAGCTAAATAAAATGCCATCATCTACAGTATCATTATTGGACTGCATTCCTGACTTCTACAAAGCTGACTAATTTATCATTTGTGTACTCTTCTAGTTCTTGTCAGTAGCATCTTAGCTCAGCTGCTCATGGGGCATAGACATTGACAGCGGGAGATGCAGTTTTGAGAAATGTTCAGCAGAAAAAGAGTTCTTTCTATGAAATCCAGTACACTTTTAAAAAATTTAAATATAAAACCTAACTTGGACATTTAATATTTTAAGATCTGGCTGTAATGCATGAGACTATAGAAACAGATAGTAGGGATAGCAACAATATGTATATTACAGGAAAGTTAAATTTTATTTGCTGCTAGGTTATACTTTTTCTTGGTTATTGTATGGGAAACAACTTAATTAGAATATTAAACTGTTGATCCAAGTTTACAATATGATTCCAGCTATAAGTAAAAGGACTCCTTTTTGGGTTTGCTGGTGTTACTATTGCATTACTACAGAAGCCAGCAATTCTGTCCAGAGGAAGTGACAGATATGCAGTGTATTTCTAAGCAAATGTCCATCTCAGTAACTGCTTTTGTGTTTTTCATTTAGAAATTAAAAAAAAATAATAATTAAAAAAACCCAAAACGAAAAATTACAGAATCATGCAGTATTTATTTAGAATAGTGATATTTTCATGCAGGAAAAACAACAGTATATGTCTGCCGTGTCTTGAAATAGATATTTTGTTCCATCTGTTTGGCAAAGCATGTGTCCAGAACACCTTCTCAACTGGAATGTAAGTGAATGCCTAACACTTGTAAACATTACAATACCCTGTGTTTTTAGCATACATCATTGAATTTTATACCTTCTGCTACATATCAGGAACCTAGTCCTGAAGCTATCAGTTATTTTTAAAATGTAGGAACACTTTGGAATTTTGAATTAGTCATATCAAGTGCTCTGTAAGATTTTTTCAGCATTTAAGTTCTCTGGTTAGATGTTGACAGGGACGATTCTTCTTTTGACTCTGTGTATCTTGTGTGTAACTGTGTAACTCTCAGGCTTACTTGAAGTCAAGCGTTTTGTCCAACTGAAAACTTCGGGGTTTATTTAATTTTATATACATTTCAATACACTTAATATACAGTTTAATTTTATATACATTTGATTTATAAAACAGGGATTAAAATGATACAAATTGAAACCCTTAAGCCCGTGCTTGAGTACTCAAATTCAGAGTAGCTAAGAACACCAGCTGTAATTCTACCAAAGAACACAATTTTTCTTTCTCTCTTTCTAGGAGACAGATAAGTTTTTCTCAGAAAGATTACTAGTTTTGTATTCAGAATTATTCATAGCTTCTGTTCCTCTCTAACTAAATGTAGCTTTCATCATAAAGCTGCTGCATGAATATGATTCACCAAAAAATCGTAATTTCTTCTGAAACTCCATAGCTAGATGGCTTATGTAAATTTTATTTTCTGTATTTAAGTGAATATAGGTTAACACTGACCTGCAGACTCTTTGACCCTAAAAACCCTGACATTCAGAATTCCTCTGTACAGCGCAAGTTTTGCAACATCTTACTTTTTTGACCATTTTTTCCTATTCTATATAGATTTGATAAATAAAGTATCAAATGAAAATTCATTCAAGATAATTTTGCACTGCTTTGGAGATAGAGAATTATTTTATTTTTCACCATAAGAAATTCTAGGTATGTATATTTTCAGTCCTGAAATTGCCCCATTTCTGAAATAGTTACGATATATTTAACCAAAGTTGCTAAATATGGATTTAATTTATTGATTATGATAAAAAGAGTAGGCAATGTTCAAGGTCTTAGGTAGATTTTTAGCATTTCTTTTTCTCTTATCTTCTTTTTTTAAAGATTACTTTATCTAAAGAATAAATCTCGCTAATTTGAGTTTCTCCTTATTTGTGATTTGTGGTTAATAGCAAAATTGTGCTTTGACTGAAAACTTAGCTATGGAGATATTTTCCTTTCTCATGCTAGCGTAATTCTTGTGGTTTTATGCAAAGCTACAGAGTTCTCAATTGTTTAGGTAAAAAAGGTAGAGTAGAATATTTTCTTCAGCTGTGATCATGTAACTTTCAATGCATCCGAATTTCTTATGCATATTGGATGGCTGTCTTCCATGATTCTTACGTCTCCTTTCCTTCTGAACATGAGAAAAACACAGCATTTATGCTGATATAAAACAGGAAAAAGTTTATTGAGGCCACTAAGTTTATGCCAAATGAAAACTATGGCAGCTGATTTTATCTTCCCCAAATAAGAAAAATCACAGTAGAGATTCATATTGTAGAGTTGGGGACTTCAGGTGTATGTACTACCCTTTCACATTTGGGAGAATGTTATCATTTTTTCCTGTAAGGAGGAAATAACTGAATCTGAATATGGGTTGCTTGGTTCTTTGGCTTAGGTTAAACACAGCTATACAGTTATTAGTAAAATCAAAGAGGGAACCTGGCAGAATTATCTGTCTTCATTGCCAAATGATTTTTCTTTTTCCTTGCGTGAACAACAAAACCAGTTGAAGAAAATCTCCTACTCTGGATTCTACATTTACCAACAGAAGCTATTAGTTGGTATCTATTTATTGCTGATTTGGGTTATTTTTACAAAAGGAAAAATCTCACTACTAGATATTTGGTAACCTGATTGCATTTCAGCATTTCTGTGTTGCTGTTGTTCTTGTCTTTTTCTTAGTCACATTTCCAAAGAGTTTTCAGAAAACATGGCCCTCCCTCCCCCCTTTCTCTCCTAGGGGAAAAAAAATAATGTAGACTTACAGAAACAGAAAAGTAAGAGTAAACAGAGTCCACAAGGAATCTTCTTGCAGTCCAATCTTCTTTTTTTCACCCACCACAAGATTGCCAGAGAGATATATTCAGCAATCTGTGCCTGGATTCCACACCCAGAATTTGATTTTTTTTTTTAGGTTTCATGGATGCCAGGCATCTATGTATGCTCGTTTGTTCTCTGAGTATTTGTCACAGACTAGAAAGGAAAAAGGTTGGAATAGATTAATTTTGTTCCTGAAGTGGGAACTGTTAGGCCAGCTCTTCAGTTGGTAGAACACCATGGACTTACACTAGCTGTGGATTATTTAAAATGAAGAAGGATTTGGGGATGAGTTTGAATAAATGGCAATTCTATACCAAAGAACTCCTGTAATTGTGTGTTAGAACTGAAAATCTTAACTGAACAATGAGTTAAGTGCTGGATTTTTGGTCAAATTTTATTATGTACTGAATCATATTCTACTGAAAATGTATTGTTTCCGTCTAAAAAGTTTGTCATCTCTTCTTCTCTATGTACGTAGCATTAGAAGCATTGTTTCTTAGCAGTTGCTATTAAAGAAGACTTTCTAAATAAAGGGACTAGAGATAATTCAGGAACAAAATTGTGATTTTCCTTTCACATCTCTCAGTTGACTATTTGCCATATGGGTTGCTCAGCATCACACTCTCAGCAGGTCTAATTTATGGTAAACACACAGTGAGTGAACAGGAAAAAAAAAAGGCAATGAAAATATTAATATTCTCCCTCCACTCCCCTTTTTTAAACTGAACTAAACATATTCAGGTTCAGCCCATACAGTTGTGGCATTTAGTTGGGTACGTATATATTTGCCACTCGGCTGGGAGTTTGTGAAGACTGAAATGCTGCGCTTTTCTTGCCATGAGACTGATCTGCTGGAGCTTGTGTGGCAGAACGTAAATTATACCTTCCCTGCTCTGATCTGGCATGCTGCCAGGCCCCCCAGGGCTGTGCTCTCTCCATGAAGGGCAGTTGGTGGAAACATTGCGCCTCTCTGCTGTGGCGTGGGGCGCTTTAGCTTTTCCCTGGGCCTCCACAGGAGGGTCACCAACTGAGTGAGTGTGTTGATGCTCTGGTCCGCTGCTAGGAGTTGGAACAGGCAAAGAAAGAGATATAAAATAAATAATGGTATGGATTTTTCTTGAGACTCTCAACCATGGAAAGCCACAGCATCAATATTTTGAAAACCCCCCATCTCCCATGAGTTCCTGGGGCTTTCTGTTACTGTTGCATATGTGCTTTCTTTCTCTCTGTGGGTTACCTTCTCCCTCTAGGGACTTTGCTGCCATAACTGTCCTTCAAGGACACCTTAGAACTTGGTCAACCCTAATTCTTAGCATGCCTGTGTGGAAAATTACTGGAGAGCAACGCAAAGAACTGCACATGTATCAGCAAACCCAGTGAGCACTCTTTCATCAGTGCTTCCTGTTCAGGGAACGAGTGTTTTCACAGGAGGGTCTGCACGGCTGTATTAACAAAAAACCAAAACAACAAAAAAACCCCAAACAACCAGACACCAAAATCCAACACCAACCCCCCCAAAAAATACAAACAAGCCAATTGTTGTACAGTTAAGAGCAGGCATATCTGGGCAGAAGAATCCCCATTGCATAAACAGATGCATTGTTCTGAAAATAGAAATTGCTGCCATTACACACTTGATGTTGTATTTACAAGCAGGAAATAGCTACAGAAGAAAATGCTTTGTGAGCCGTGGTTTGAGTCCTGCCCTCTGCCTTATGATCGTACAATAGACCTTGGTGATGCATATACTTTCGGCCTGGATACTTTCTGTTCCAGCAAGAAACCTGCCCTTTCCCATTCCAAATCTGAGGATTCAGCCAAATAATTGATAACCGTGCACAGTTCAGATTTAGAAGAAAGTGCAAGAAGAAACTGCAATAGTCCTGCATTGAACAACAGGATATAATTTCCTTTAGGCAACGTTTTTTCTAAGTCTTGATGAGGAAATACTTAATTTACAACAGCTGCAGGTATTTAGTTCAAATAAAAACAGAAGTTTTTCTTTGGATTCTGCTAAATGTTTGTCTCAGCGTGATCTCCACAGTTTGGCAGTAAGGGCCACAGGTTGCATGTTTAACTTTCATATTAGTATTTGCAGTTGTGTTCTATTTCCCTTTGTTCAGTCTTTTGAACAGAGGTTAATTTGGAACAGCCAGTTTTGTTTCTCTGCTTATTATTGGGTATTTTATACTCCTCTAGTGTGCTGCATCTTGTTGATCTTCTCCATGAACTAATCTGTAAATACTTATAGATGAATAAATAGAAAATATTGGTTGTTTTGTCATCTAGTATGAATTCTTCCTTCGTGTATATCATTAGCCTAATTGTTTACAGTGTTCCAGTCAGTTACACTTACACAGATCCTCTGAGGTAATGGAGTTGTGTTTTGTAGTATAAACCAATATTTACTCAGAAGTCAAACCTCAGCCTCACTTCCTGTGGACTTCTAGTCTAGTGTAGCAGTAAAATCCAAAGTCAGATTTTCAAGATGCCAGGGTGGACAGAACCATTAAAGTAGTCATTTTACTAATTCCTATTTATGCATTTAAATTTCTGTAGGTAACAACCAGGTGAAGTCAGATGCCACTGGTGACTATTTTGGACTCTGGATTTTATTTTTAACCCTTTTAGAAAAATGTCAACTGGAAATGGTTGGGACATTATTGTAAATTAAGTAATGAGGGATCCTTTGTGAACTGTAAACTCAGTCATTGTGAACTCAAATTCTGAAGACGTTTAAAGTGGCATTGAATTTGGTGATACTTTTGATTCATTATTAAAGGCTCAAAAACCAGCATATTTTCAAATTATGTATTTTCAGTGTTGTGTCTGTGCTTGATGCAACTATTCTTCACAAAATGTGTTAATAATGTTATCTATTCACATAAAAACAAAGTTTGACTCCACAGAAGCAGCTGGAAATGGATAACCACAAAAGTCTTAGGAACACACTGTTTGACATATACTGCCACAGGTTCCTCATATTGAGGAATTATTTTAAGTGAAATACTTGTGCTGAGTCTCAGCTGGTGTGCATGAAAGAATATTCATTTCCCAGTGGTAACATGCAATTTGAATTTTTTTTTTACCTTTTTTATATATATTTAATGGATTGAAACACTTTGAAGAAAAAAAATACACACATTTCTGGTCCTAATCTGATTCAAAGGGGTTTCATGGTTCTGATTCCAGCCTTTTCTCATGTTTTATGTATAGGTAAATCACAAGGTTGTGTCTTGTCCAAGCTAGCAGGGAGCAGAAACAGTCCTTCTTTGTGACATTCAGGAAGATGATCAGTCAGGCAATGACAAATGGATGTTTACTGGGTAGATACTGCAGGTGATTTGAAAAGGGATTGTCTACAGCTTGGCAAGAGGGTCCTGCTAGCAGCAGTATGTGCTAAAACTTATTATTTTGCAGTTTCAAGAGAGGGGTATATGAACCCCATAAGATATGCTGGGTATTTCATGCCTGCAACTTGATTATAGTTTAAAATTTTAAAGTATGGTTATTATGTTGTAGTGTTCTGTGCATAGATTCAGGTGAAGTTTCTGCAGTAGAAGTTGGTGGTGGAAGCCACTGAAAGAAAGGAGCCTTCAGGTCAGAGAGGACATTCCAAGAGTCAGAGAAGAGGTATGAAATGATGGCAGAGGAGGAGAGTGATCTACTATGGCACAAAACATAAAGGCATAAACCGGTACGAGGTGTGATACAAACCAACCTGAAGCTTCACCAGCTTGTGGGCTTCAAGACCAAACCACAGGATTGTTCTTAGAGACGACTACTAATTGTGCCATACATTTGTATGTATGTGTATATATATGCACTCCATGTACGTGAGGAACATGTGAGCTGTGAGAAATATGAGTGGTCTACCTGCTGTTAACATGAAATTTTTGCTACAGGGAAAATGAATTAGGCTCATTTCATTTTATCTTGTTACCCATTTTCTTTGTTCTAATGCAATTTGGTGCTTATTTCTGTTGTGAGGGTGCATCTAGATTTCTGACCTAGATCCTGAGAAATAAATTTCTAACTGTCTGAAATTTGGACTTGTTTTGAGAAAACACTTTGCCAAAATTTCTTGTTTCAAACAAATGGAGAAAGGCTGGAGTCTCTGCTGTTGTAACTGTTACCAACCAGGAGTGTAATTTTGCTCTTGTTTGACCATGCCCAAGCAGCAAAACTGACTCAGTTACACTCAGTAGTAAAATCCTTTTCCAGAACAGCTTGTCTGTCTTAAGCTTTGCTATTGGCAATGGAGATTTCACAGCTGGAAGAAGTATTTGCTATTTGCAGTGGAAGTCAACCAAAAGAGAGGGGCTTTCAGGTGTGGACTGAATTAGCATTGTCCATAGGATATTCTAGAGGTAAGATATAGTCCATTGAAGGAGAGTATGATTGTAAGCAGATGAGTAGCAATGCTGTTACACCAGACGTGTAGCCCAGGACAGCATCTTGGATGGTACCTACAGTGAAGTAATTTACTATTTGGGCAAAGCAGAATGAAGATCTGACGATATGATATGTGGAAATAACTGCATAATTCCAGAGATCAAAGAAAACTAGAGACAAAAATCTCATGCAGATACAGAAGATATCTCTTATTAGGTCTTAGTTAGTAGTGTTTCATAAGCACAGACAGGAAAGTTGAAGCTCTTCACAAAAGTGTGATTTAGTTACAAGGGGCAAATACAGATTTTAACAGAAAAGAGCTTAATTTTCAGTCAGGAGACAGAAGCTTTGTTTTCCTGAAACAAAAATGGAATTAGTTTTGCAGTGTCTGTATAATGCTGGGTTTCTTGGTAGTTTTAAAGATACCCCACTGGTAAAGCTTTAAAGAAAGGATCTCTTGACCTCATGAAAAAGTTAGTTATTTGGAATGTTAAATGCAATTATATTGACATATGGTGATAATGTGATAAAGCGTAAGGGTTAAAGGTTGAGGGAACCATGGCTTGGCAATTAGCAATGTAAATGAAACATTCATTATCCAGCATGCTGAGAAGTTGATGAACTGTACAATAAATCTGAGCCCAAGTCACTACTGAGATAACTCATTTCAGACATAACGGTATTTGTTAGGATCTTGGACATTGTTTTGCATTCTCTGATGAAAAATCTTGCTATATAGAAATATTTTATCCATTAATTTATGTGAAATAAGTAAATGCTAAAGATTCATAAAGCCCTAAGCAATTCTCCAAATAATATAGAATATAAAAGGGAGAAACATGAAAGACACTGAAATTCATCCTGTCTGGAAAGAAGTTTAATTAGATATATTGGTATCTCTTCAATGCATTGGTATTGGTATTACTCCAATGTAAATTGTCTGCAGTAACTTACTCATTTGAAGACATTTTTCATCTTACAACATATAATTGAAATCAGAATCTGACCTAGTAAGCAGAGAGCCAATTATTCAATGTTTTAATTTCCATTTATATATAAAAGAGGGTATTTTTTGGTGAGAACACAGGATGTAGACTTATTTGAGAGATGACACAGAACATGTTTTCTCAGTTCCATGAAGGTTAGGGTAGACTGTTATCATGCATTATTACAGTTAACTGTACTTGTGTCTCTCTTAGAATAATGTTCAGTACCAATAAAACCATAGCTAAATTTATTAACTCAATAATAGCAGTGGTAGATTACCTCTCATTCATTAGACAGTTCTATGAACAACTTAGGAGGAGTTCCTAATGCTGAAATAAATAGTGCATCATTTGTTCAGAAAAAAAATAACTAGGTATAATTTAACAGAAACTGAGATACACAAATACGCACTAGCTTTCTTGTCAGTGACAAAAGAATTTTACGTTCAAGTGATTGGTGGAAACAGTATATATTTGGTTTGTGTTAAAAAAATATTGAGGCTGTTTGTTCCTCTTAAAAACTACCAGTTTATCGTGGTCATAGCAGATGATAAATTGTATTTTCTGCTCCAGCTTTGCATCCATTTGGCATTGTTAGAAATTTTGCATTACATTTTATTATACATAGATTTCCCACTGTGAAATAGACAAATTTCTTACTATTGAGGCAAAACATGTGAGTAGGTATGTATTAATGGCATATATACTCTGAGGGAGTACCATATCTTATGTAGTTTTCATGCTAGTTTTGTGAAATTTTATTCTTGTGTATCATTATTAATCCTGAAAGATCCCATAATGATTTATGAATTGAGCTAAAAACCACTCAGTACTCCCTTAATCTCCTCCTCTACGAGTATCTGATGCATGTAATTCTCACTTCACTCATCATGGTCAGCAAGAAATGCAGTATTTGTTCAGCAGTACAAGGAAAGGTAATGCACTGTTCAGAAAAAAAAAGTTTAATAATTGGTATTCTATACAGGAGAGATAGCATTCCTATATGTATATAGTATGGTATATTTGCACACTATTCTGTACTGCACTGTAAGTACAAAAAACATGCAAGGGAAACTCTAGAGTGGTAGCTCCCTCCTCTCCCCCCCCCCCCTTAATTTATTGTACAGAAAACTATTTAGAGAGAGTAAGCTTACATGATACACATATTGAAGTGCTGAAAATTGCTGTTGAGTGGGCTTTTGTCAAATACTTTGCATCTTCAGTTTCTTTTTGCAAGTTTTATCATTTGACTGAAAGTTCCCTGGGTCAGCATGGTACACAGGGTGGAGGATGCAGGATATATCGGAGATCCTATGGCAAACCTGTAACAGTGGCAAGAATTAAATGTAGTACTCTATAGTTCTTTAAATAGCAATTTAAACTCAAAAAAGTGTTCTAACCTTCTTGGAATAGTTGAGATGGTAGGGTATTATATATGTCCCAAAAATAGGTTGCAAAGCAGCTTTGATTGCAGGAACTACTTGGTTTCTGCTGTGGTTATGTCAGAGCATGACTGTGCTTTAAAACCTAAGCTGTGGGAACTTAACAGTGGGTGAAGCCCATCAGCCAGAATGCTTATTATAAAGACAGATGCAAGTGCTGTATTGAGTACAGCTCTGCCAGAACTGAGAATGTAGCTACTAGGTTATTATAAAATTGTGACGAAAGCACTGTGAAGAAAATATTTAATAAGTCTTAGGTTGTATGTATGTAGAGAGCCTCTTATTTAACGACCTTTGAATTTCTCTGAACATCTGCATAGCTTTTCCTTCTGTGTATATTGTTGTGCTTTCCTGTAATGGTGATATCAGTTAGGAGAACTTGAGGCATTAAACTCTAGTATATAATAGGTCATCCTTTACCCAAGTGTTTTAAATTAAAAATGACCACAAATAAGTTAATATGTTCTGTTGCTTGTCTTTTCTTTTAGACTATTTCACTGTAACATCTCTAGTCTAAATAAACTTGCTGACCCACAGCTTATTCTACTATTTTGATAAAGTGTTCTTCTGAATTACAGTATTTGTAAAGTCTTAATTTCCTAACTACTTACTGATTGGCTGTACTGGATCAACTTGAACTGAAATGTGCAAGCAGTATTGTGTATATGTGTTTATGTGCTTTCACATACATTGTTTTGGCAATGTATATATGCACACAGACACAGTTGAAATATTAAATATTCAGTATATGTAGAGGTTATATACAACATATATAAAATATTCAGTACATATACAGTAAAAATACATACACACTAGATTTGTTTCAATAAGTTTATTTCCACAGGCAGCTCGAACACTAAACAAAATTTTAGACCTCAGGTCTGAGTGTTGCCTTTACTATTTTTTAGGTGCTACTACTACGCTTTCAGTTTCTCACTGTTCTTTGAAAAGCTATTAGTTTTAAAAGAAAGCTGGATGGAGAAGATTGGTCCTGTTTCATCTTCCATCATAGCCTTCTTTTAGATTTCTTAGGCTTTCTTTGCCGTGCTTATAGCTGAGCTTGAAATTTCCTGTTGGCCAAAGGTGGAAAATCCACCAGTCATTCTGGTGTCATGACAACCCAAGACAAGTAAGCCAGAAGACTCTGTAGTCTTTCCTAACTTTCCAATGTAGAGACCATTTAATGAAGGTATCTGAGAATATGTCTAGCTTACTGCAAAGTCCTTGAACAAACCTTCTGGAAGTATCAGAGATGAGATGAAGGAAAAATAAGACATTGGGAAACTAACGTGAAGGTACCTACACATACACTAGGCACTTTTCAGACAAGGTAAGGCAATATTTTTTTTATGACATCCAACAGAATTAAATAGTACTGTGACATATGGGTAAGTTCTTGAAGCTCAAATCCAAGCAGTTTCTCAGAGTTCCAAAACTAGCAGATAAATAATCTTTCTTGTACATATTTGTGAATTTCTTAGGTAAAACCAATAGAAGATATTGAATGGCATATCCTTAGGTATGAAGTCCTCATGTAAGATAGCAGGGTCCACCTGTAAACAGCAAAAATACCAGTCTTGAATCAATATTTTTTCTTACATTTTTCTGGGTAGACCACTCCAAAGTACCACTGCTTGTTCTCAAAGAATAACTTTCTCACCAACAAAATAGGTTCTTTCCAGTATGATGCTAGTGAGTTACGAGGAAGAAGTAAGAGTCAGGCTTGAGATGATTTTGTCTACTTTTTTTCTATGCCAGCTGATTTATAAATATCCGTTGTGGGTTTTGCAGTCTAATATCATTGGTGGATTTTTTAAGCCTAACTCTTCTATAGCTGGTTAGAGATACAAAATACTTGTATTTGACATTTAGACTGTGCTTTCTAATTGCTTTCCTCTTACCAGCTACAAGGCCAGAACTAGCTATGACCATAAGTCTTTTGGCAAACATCGGGGGAGTCAAAAGGCCTTAGACCTTAGATCATGTGTCTTGGGAGAAACAATATTTTTGTTAACTTTTTAATACTTCTTCTGACATGAAAAATTCTGCTAATAGCTGTGCTTTACACAATGACTGTGAAAAATCAGGGTAAGCCAAATAGCAGTGGTAAGTGATGGTAGAGTATTGAAAGGACTAGGAAGAGAAGGAGGTGGCTTTCCACGTAAAGACCATGAATATTGGGGCACTCCATGAAAAAAATGTAGATATTCTTGTTTTAGTAAGTTTCCTGATTACTTGAGACAGCTAAGTACTTACCACACCATAGAGAATAGCAAGAACAGAGGTATAATGTGAATCTACAGAGCCTGGATGTAGATGACATTTACTATTAGCTAATTACCCAGGAGAACATTTATAGTACTGGTGAAAAGTGCCTTTTCGTAAGGTGGCTACCTAACACTACTCACAAATAGTACCCACTTAGCAGTTTGTTTATTCATACCCTACTTACTGCATGATATGCTACCCCGTTCCTGTATTGTGGAAATGACTGTCTTGGCTGAGAATTTTAGTGGTAACTTTGTTCTGTGGAAAATTGGAGCCATCTACTGTCCAAATAGAGCATCGTTTAAAGTCAAGTGGGTGATTTTTCTGTCTTGTCCTATATCCTCAAAAATTCTCCAGTGTTTGTTGTTAATTGGAAATTTGCTGACACCACAAATGCAAAATTAATTAGGTCTAGATGTTTCTGGAAAAAAAACCTTATCCATTAGTACATATGCTAAAAGGCATTTATCCAGACTTCAGCCTTAACTTATTTTAAAATTTATATTACATAAACAGCTTGAGAATCAGGAGAGAAGCTGGACAAACAGTCGTATGGAAGTGTGCAATGTCTAAAAAACTCATTCAATAAAATTAACAAATTTTCTACTCAGTTCATAGTTAGCTTCCGGAATGGAAGCTACTAGTTATCTTCTCAATACTTTAAAACAAAACCTCATTTGGTAAAGTACAGTCCAATTCTGAACAGGACTCAACAGAAAAAGCATACTGGGGTCCTAGTTTTCGTTTTCTGCCTGATTTCAGATCTAATAGATACCTAAAAATATTTGATCATACATTGACTTAAAAAAACCAAAGCAAACCCCAAGCCTGGAAAGAGTCAAGCTTTTTTGTTTTTATCTCTGGCAGGTCTTCCAGCTCAGATCAAACTTTGGAAGCCTGTCAAGATCTTTTTCCTTCTAATGCTTCTCCACTGCTTCTGCAGGCCACGTCATGCCATTGTCTGCTGGCCAGTTGCCCCAGTTATGTCCTTGTGACACCTAGCACTGTGTTTCGAAGTCTTAAACAGGTGTAGCTACATGGAACTAAACAAATAATCATATGTCAGTTTGAGACATAAAATAGGCTTTAATCCAGGCAGCTATTTCTTAGTTGCAATGACGTATTCAAGAGTGAGAAGAAAGAAGAAACATACAAACCACTTATTTGCCGTTAAAGTCAAAAGATACACACTAATAAGTTTAGCTTGTAAGGCTCCCCATCATTTTCATTGCTATGGTAGTGGCTCATGTCTTATACACATGTACAAACACACCCAATGTGAGTAAGACAGTGTTTATGTGTAGGTTGAACCAAATGATTATAAATGAATTGAGGGATGTCTCCTGGGATTGGACATAAAGGTCTTGTAAACTGAGAATTTTATAAACAAACAGCTGTTGGGAAAATACCATTATGCTGTAATAGCTGCTATTAAAATCCATTAGCAATCTTGATGGCCTGTTTGAATTTGATGCATCATTTGCTCTGACAGCATGTCTTTCTAAAGAATTTTGTAAAATATATGTAGATTATGAAAGACAGTAGTAATAGACTAGGAGATTAACACTGATTACACATTGTACTTCCATGTGCCAATCAAGCTTTGAAGAATGCTGTGTATCCTCCAGTTTAAATGTCAGCAGACAAACAAGAACACATTAACCTGAACAGCTGCAAAGCTTTCTCCATCACTGTGGGAGAAATAAACAGCTCTGCAGAGATGAAGTATTTCCAGGTTAAAAACCATGTTTCAGGCAACAAAATAAATCTCCAGTGTTTTCTAAGAGTTTGAGCGCTCTCCTAATTGATGCCAAACTGTCATTCTCCTCCTGCTTGCAGATCCAGATACCACAGTGGATACCAGCTGCTATAGGGGTAGGCATGGCTTGTAGATCATGCTGCTACCAAAATTAGTCAGACTTCTAATGAGATTTTGAAAAATCTGTATGCCGAGGCCTATCTGAAAACTATTCTCTTTTAAGAACAGTTCAAGTGTCATCTAAACTGTCCCTTCAGAAACAGGTATGAAAACCCACGGAGTGAAATGTGTAAGTGTCTGTCTGTAGGCAGAGGTAGGGATGCACTTAGCTTGTTCATGGATGCTGCAAGGGCACCATCTGGTGGGTGAACAAGAATAAAAGACTAAAGCTTGATAGAGCAATCAGATTAAATATCTTTTAATCAAGACTTCTTGTCTGCTCCCTTTTTTTGTAATGCTCATACTCAGATGATATAATGCTTGTTGTCTTACACACTTTACTATTTCTGTACCTTATGTTTTTCAATGTTTTAGTCAATGAACTCAACATAATGGAGAATTCTTTGTAAGTATTATTCTGGTATAAAGACACATGCCAATTTTATTGATACCCTCTTTCTGCCCCTCCTTTCCTTCTACCTGTTTTCATTTTTTTTGCCATATCCTTTTACTTCTCAAATTACTAACAGGCTACAGTAAAGTCAATGGGTACCAGTACAAAATTTAGTAAATAACCTGCTTGCTTTGGTAGGTGAAATTTTGCTTTGATGTTGCTGAGAAGTACTTGTTTCTTTCTTTACTGTGTTAGAAAGATGCTTCAGTGACAATGCATGACTGCATTCATGAAGCAGAGGGTGGTTTTCTGAGGCATTACAGCTATGCCTGGCATGCCTGTGGCAAACTCAAAGATGTGCTGTCAACTTGCTAGATAGTTATTTTGTTGTTAATTTGTTAGTTATTTATTGATCTTATATTTAAATATATTTATTTACATTAATAACAGTTTTATTATGCAATTTACCTGACAGATTAGGCTTGGCTCAGGATTTAAGTGCTTGGGAGAAAGCTGTAATGATGTGAGGAGAGTCAGTTGTGCTAGCTGGAGTCACTAGAGCACAGGGTGGAATTGCCAACAGTTGGTAAAGCCTATTTTAAACTTACATTAAGCTGCAGAGGCACTGCTGACCTTGCATGATCAGCACCCACAAAAGTTTTTGGAAACGAATTGGCCTGGCTGCTGAACATGTTGGAAAAAAAAATGATTTTGCATGCCACTCTTCCCATAACGTTAAAACTCAGCGCAATTTTTGTTCACCAACCACCCCAAAATCCCTGTATTACTGCTCTTTAGCAAAAAATAGAGACTTTTTTTTTTCTTTTTACACACTCTTAGTCATAATTTCTTTTAAACATTGGGGTTTCCACATAAGTATCAAGTAAAATTAGAACCGTATTAAATGTATTCCAGCTGCTTTGTGCCCTGAGGGCCAGTGGTTGTTCAACTAGATTTACTTGCCCATGTCAGCTGAGCAGTGGTCGTGTCCTTCAGAGTGGTTAACTCCAAGTTGGATACAGGGTACTGTCTTGCTTCACATCTCATCTTTTGCTTTTACTTGTCTAGAGAGAGAGAGTAAGCATAGTCTCTGAAGCACACAACCTGAATGAAGCCTGTTGGCTGAGGAACTCGAACCTGCCAGTTTGTCACCCAAAACCTGCCTTACACAGAGCTTGTATTTTGTTCTCAGAAACTTGAACCGCCTCAATGGTAAAAGCTACTGTCTTAGCTACTGTAAATGTAAAACAGAGACAAGCATGCCAACAGCTGAACTTCTGCCCGGTGAAACAAAGTGTGTGTCCCCTTACAGGCATCTGCAAAGAACTTTGTTTTATCCTGTTTTAGCTTTTGTTGGTAATGACCCCTTTTATCTCTTCTGAAGGAACTGACTGTTTAACAAATGAGTTGCTAAAGGCATTTTGCTTGCGTAACTGTAAGTGCTTATTAGAAGAATCCTTAGGAAAACTTAAGTGAATTACAAGAAACTGAATCGCTACTTTTATTTGTAAGAAAACTGGGATTTTTTTTGGTGACAAAGTTCCGTGTATGTTATTTGATCATCTCTGTCCAATTCCTAGGTCCTGTTCAGAAACAACCAGTCCAGATGAGACTAAAGCCAGTTCCACTGAAAAGACACTGATCCCTGTTTGTTTGTGTGTCTTGGAGGAAGATGTTCAGCTTCCTCAGCAGAGAGATGAACTGAATGAATGGAAAATTAATAACTCTCTTGTCTCCAGTTGTATTCCAGATAAGGGTTACTCCATACTGACAAGGCAAGCAAAGTGCCAGTGATTTAGCATATGGCGCAAAACTGACTTAATCAAAGTAATTCAAAATGCATTTCTAAATTTTTACATACTTAGCAGAGGGCTTTTAGTTCCTGGAAGGGCATTTTGCTAAACTTGTGTACCTGAGAAATAGTGTGAGTACTGTCTGTGTAGGGAACTGATTTGGAGAATACTTATGTGTACATTATTAGGTGTGCCAAATCTTTTGAAGTCAGCAAGAGGCTTTCCATTAGCTTCTAGTTAATGTGATTCTGAATTGGCCTATTATTTCAGGCTTGCAGAATGAACATATAAAGGTAATAATTACTATTTGTATTTTTTAATGTGCAGAGACCCCAGTTAGAGTGGGGCATTTCAAAGCCATGGATTTGTGCTGCTGAAAGGAAAATGTTTATTGTGAACCAAAGGATAAAAGTGTAACGAAGACTGAGGTATAATCAAAGAGCATTTTGCCTCAATGGGAAACTGTATTTGCAGTTAGAGAGATTTGGGGAAAGAGGAAAAAAAACTATGAAAAGTTAAAACTAAATTCTTAAAGTGGCATCAGTGGTTCTTGCTGAGAATTCAATTGCAATAGGAAGGAGAATGAGAAACTGGAAATGGGAACAGAGGATTCATGACAGGGAAAGTGAAAAACAATGTAAGTCAAGAATTTGCAGCACTGGAGGAAGAAAACTTATAGAATCCTGAAAATAGTATTTTGGAGTCAAGAGAATGAAAGTAAGTAGTACAATTTTTGAGAAAAATGGTTTGCAATCAGAAGACCGAGAGGAAACAAACAGGTCCTTTAGAAAGGCAGAAAAAGAGATAGCTAGATGAAACAGAAGGCTTCACCGATTACTAAAATTTTATGAAACAGTCCAAAACTGACACATGAACAACTTAGAATATCTTTAAAGTGATAGATCTGAATCCTGCACAAGTGGATTTTTTTTTTATTTATTATCAGCTGATTATTTTCAAAGCAGGATTTTTAATGGAGAAAAGAGGTTAGGATCCTGCACAAATCTGGATGCCTGATGGGCCTTTAGTGATAAGAGTGGTCCATTTTTTTAATTCTAGATCAATTATCTTGGAAAATCATTTGCCCATCTATGTAAATAGAGTGAAATAGCTTTAACAGTTAAGTAACTGTGGTTTATTCCTCCAGGGAGATTGAGAGATGCTTACATAAATTAGTTAAGTAAATCTGATTAAAAAAAAAAAAGGGAAAAAATAAAAAAATATCAGCAATTTGGGATTTAAAATTGCCATTCAACCTTTAAACAATTTAAAGAGATTAAGAGGTTTAAGGGAATATAAATTACTAGAAATTTTGGTAACTGAACCAGAAAAAAGAAAAATGTGAGTTCATCTGCATGGCTGCATTGCCATGTGAGGAGCATTCAGACTGAAAGACGTATTCCCCAGCAGATTTTGTTGGTTTTTTAGTTGGGTTGGGTTTGTTTTTTTTTACTGATGAAGTAATCATTTCACATCAAATACCATTCCCTTTTAGAAGGGATTAATGCTGAGAGATAATGTTGTTCCACAAAATATTTTCAAAGTTCTCCTTCTTTTGACTGCTTTAGCTGCAAAAGTTGCTGTTTTTACAGTCTATACTAGCATTAGAAACATTGGTATTTTGTTATTAAGTACAAATCACACCAAATGATTTGTTAAGAGTGCCACACTGGAGGAGGAACTTCAGGTCTCCTTCTACTTCCTATACACAAATGACTTTTCCCTTCAGCATAGTGGTGTTAAGGAACAGGGATGCTGGCAGAGATGTGGTGCAATGGGACTCTGCTAGGCCATATCCTAACAACATCAGGTGCAGATGTTCTCTGGCTGCTCTCTTTGGGCAGCAATAGGAAGTCTGGCAGCAGTTTTCTCTCTCCTATACCAAGTGGGGGACAGGGTTGGATTCCATTGTATTACAAAAACAAAAAAAAAAACAAACCACAAAAAAACCCCCTTCAGAACTAACTTGCTACATTATTTCTAAATATGCTCCCGGATGATACGTCTGATATGTATAATATAGAAGGTGTAAATGTATAAATAATTTTTCAGACCATCTCTGCCTGCTGCCTTTGATATTCTTCATTTGCAATATTGCTAGGTTCTTGCTATTGAAAGTGTTTTTAATGGTACATGTAATCTTGCCATCTCCAAACAAAAAAAATGTTCCTGAAAGCAGGAGAGAAAGCACTGTTTCATCCCTCTATAGTGATGGCAGCTAAAGAGATATAGTGCTTTTTGCCAGACAAAACTACATGTTTATGTGAAAAAGGTAATAGTATACTGTTGTCATTGTTATGATGAAGGAAGTCTCCATTTCCAATTTAAGCTGCAAGCATTAAAAGTGCACATAAAAATAGCTCACCATCCTGCCATGGCATTTAGTTTTTTGTCTTGATTTTATCTTCAGGAAGAATTAACATTTTGATACAACATTTTTTCATGGATTTGCAGTGGTTAAATCAATAGTTAATGAGGTTCGTCGTATAATTTGAGCTTGTAGTTTGTTTATGCTAGACCAACTTTATCCATACTCCAAACAAATTATCTCTTATAATCACCAGCCTGAAGATAAATCTCTAAATGTTTTTCTGATGATAGTGCTGTGGTTGGCAGGTGTTGGAAGTGCCTCCCAGGGACAAAGATTGAAGATGGGCTTGTTCTCACAAATCCTTCAGGCGAGGTTGTTTAGCTTTCTATCCTGTCATCTGCAGAGGAGCCTTGTATGGTGCCCTGCTAATGAAATCTAATAGGCAAAGGTCATATATCTTTATGAAGAAAAATGCAAAGCTGGTGAGTGATAAATGTGCTCCATGGGGTTCAATGGACGATGCTTAGCAATCAAATCCATGTTTAAACAGTGTTTCAAACGGCTTGGCATATCTCTGGTTTTAGTGCCTTAACTACTTTTTATAACAATTCTCATTACTAGTGATGGGATTAGATAAATACAAAACAGTTGAATATGCAGACAAAGTTGTCTATGTAATTAAAGAAATAGGTGGGGACTTTAAGTGGGTAATTATTTTTCAGTATTCATAGCATAATGAATACGATAGCTCACATAAAAGTACATGGCGATATTAAAATTTCAAAGCTCTATTGACTAGCAGTAGAAGCGTACTAGCTACTATGAAGATGTGAAGATTTAGGTAGATTCTAGCGTCAGTAGTAAATAAAAAATGCCTTGGTCAAATGTTAAAATATAAAAAAAAAAAAAAAAGGAATGGCAACAGAACACGCCAGCATAAAATTGAAGATAAAACTTGTAAAGAATGCAGGTCAGTGACTTTAAGAAATTGCTAATCTGAAGTTAGAAGGAATTAAATAAACCAGATATTGTTGAATCACTGCTGTTTTTTGAGAAGTTACCAGTTCATTTGCTATAGTTATACTGCTGAGCTAAGAGACAGTTCAATAAATCAACTCAGGGTTGATGGATTCTACAAACCATTGCAATGAGTGCGTGGAAGAGGAAAGAAATCTCTTAGTATTCCCTCTTTGACAAAAGGGTATGCAAAGAGCCTGAATGGATGAATGGTTGATTAATTTTGCCAGAAATTTTCTTGACAGCCAGAAATGTGGGTTTTTGTTACCATGTTTGCATGGGAATTATTTTGTAAGGTATGAATTATTACATATAAACTTACACCTGAGACTTATCTGGCTAAAATAGACAGCTCCTGGTCAGTATATATATGGTTGTGATGTTTCTTATATTTTAATTCATCACTCTGGAAAGTCAGCCTTTTGCTTGTTATCACTTGCTAATCAGTCAACAGTGAAATCAAATATTGTATGTGATTAAATGAACCTTGTAACTGAAGTGGTAGGCTTTTTCAGTATCTTTTAATTGATTTACAAGCTATGGAAAAATCAGATGGAAGTTCTTAACCTAGGATCAGAAACCTGAATAATATAAAGGAGAATAAAAAAGTGTAAGTATGCTATGTCCACGTGGACTATCGATTAGTAGGACACAAAAATAGTGTTTCTTTTTCTCCTCTATGTTTCTGAGGTAAATAATGTATTAGATTTTATGTACTGCACTGTACTTTAGTATGGAGATTTTTTCTTTTAATTTTGTATATGTTTTGTGCATATTTGGTACAGGTGATACTTGCTTGTCAGTGTGGTGCATAAGCAGGTCCCTGGATTCCTTTACTTTTAGGCTTTGAATACTCATTCCTGTGGTTTCACAATAAGAGACTTTCCATGCAGTTCATTCCAGAAAAATATATACATACTTCCTTCAGCCTTTAAAATGACTCCCCTCCAGGGAGTACATTTTAGCTTAGTGCAAGTACATTTTCTTGTATTTCCTTCCTTGCAGCAAAAATTGTATTGTTAGGATTGCAAGTTTTCTAGTTTGTCTCTTTAATTTTTTTTACAGAGACAGAGTTTTAAATACACACTTGAAAAAGGAGGTAGCAGTTAAGCCTTTAAACTGGAAAATCACAGATATATGTTTTGCTGTATTTTGTATTTTTAACAACTCCAAACTACTTATCCTTCAACTGCCCAAAATGCTGGAAAATGTCAGCTGTATCCGCCATTTATAGTTGTGTTTCAGGCATTTAGTTGTAAACCTCAGGAGTCATGGGAGGCTGCCTTGCTTATGGGTAAGAACTTGTGTTCCCTCAGGTGGGTGGCAGTGATGGCCACTGAAGGCCAGGTATTCCAGCCAGAGGAAGAATGTTCTAAGCCAAATGGGCCATTATGGCATCATTGTGTTACATGAATATCATAATGTCTCCTAAGACACATGGAGACACTGTACCTTCAGCTGCAAAATTCAAAGCTGTCTCAGGTAGCTCTGAAAATGTGGAATATTGGAACAGAAGTTTGGCTCTTCCCCTGAGCAACTTTTTTTTTTTTAAATTTTGTGAATGAATCAAGACTTTCCACTCTTCCCTGGAAATCATGTGCTGTGCTAAATACATATAAAACATGGACAACTTTATAATCTCTAATTAAACACAGATTTAAATGGCCAAACCTAAGTTTGAATACAGAGAATTTGTATCAAGTGCAAGTAAAACTTGTCTAGCTCTAATCTCGATTCATAAAGAATGGATCATTGTTAAGACACACTATCACAAAATGTACCAGGGTTGTAGAAAAGGCACTGCCCCTGTGTGAAACTGGCTAAACAGACTTGCATTGAACAAAGCATGATAATTTCTTTTATTATAGATGAATCCTTCTTTCTTCTTTGCATTATTTTTTTTTTTTTAGTTATTCTGCTTTTAATAAAAATAACAGACTGTAAGAATGTAGTCTCACAGGGGAGTGAGATTAGTACTAACAGGCATTCATCACTTTATTCTATATGCAATGTTTCACAATGGTATAGAATTTCCTTCCAAGTTAAGCTCAGAATGCCTAAGTCAAACATAAGGTAAGACTGGGATCTGTACAGGGTAGCACAAGCTTTCAGATGCCCACTTTCCCACTCTTCAGTTTAGGACCAAAAACCTATTTTGCTTTGGAAACTTTAGAAAGCAACACAAAGAAAGCAGAATTAGCTGATTTTTTTGTTGTTGTTCTTTTCAGAATACTGATAAATGTAGGTAGAGCTAAGCTGTGATTTGTTAGATTGAAATGCACAGCAGAAAAATTTTTCCTTGCAGAAAAGATGGTGAATTTTGTACAGAGCATTTTCACCAGTGGTGTTGATATAAAAAAGAGGTAAAATAGTGAATATACTTGTCTGTGTTTCTGGAGTCTTATAAACACCATACTGCTTATACTGTTTTTTCCATTTTTACTGACCTTATCTGAAAACTTTTATAAAAAATTGAGTATTTTTCTGCTTTTTTGCCCTTTTTTTTTTTTTTTTTAGAGGAGGGGGTTTCTAGTAATTAGCTGGATTTACAACAAATGGCACACAGACTGTTAGCTCTGCATGTGTGCCATAACATTGGTGTTTACCCTATTATATTGCAATTTAAGTATGTCATAAAGTTTTATCAGTGATCACATAGAAATAAGCTGGAATGCAGAAGTGCTGACCATGAAATATTAAGCGAATACGGTGTGAAGCAGTATGTATCGACTTCTGTATTGTGATAATTGCTTTGGTTGTGAAAATTGTAATAGGATACAGTGGTATTCCTCATTTATATTTTGTGATGGTTGGGTATTTTTAGCAAATGAGTTGTCAGCAGAAAGGCTTCATTAGACCCATCAGGGTATCTGCCCATGAATAACGAATCCCAAACTGTACTGACAGTTTCCTTGAGCCAAAATGATGGAGCACCTCTGACAAAAGCCATATTGTGCTCTCCATGTGAGGAGTGTGAAGAACAAAAGAGACAGTTTGTTCTTAATTTGGTCAGGTTAATATTGACACAGTTAGCTTAGAAGAATCAGAAGTGTGTGTAATGTACATTTACAGTGATCACTTGGGTAATTGGCTGTTGGCTTCATGAATCGGAAAGTATTGCTAGAAACGGAGAAGTTACAAATTCTCTTTGGATATTTCTTGGAGATTTTGCTTCTTTTAAAGGATCATCCATTCTTGTAGTCATGTTAAACTATACAACTGAAAAAAAAGATTCCTGTAAGAAAATCGAGTTTCAGAGAAAGAAGTTTCACAATATACAGCCTACATAAAATGGTATTTCTCAACAGAAATACATAACTGAACACGTCTCATTCAAAAATGCTTCAAAAGTCTGTGGATTTCTTAAACCTTCTCATTCTGTTTACCCAGATGATAAAAAAATATTTGTCCTTTCAGAATGTTCACCATATTGTAATGTTGTAGCAGTGCATACTCTATTTATATGCATTAGTCAAAACAAATGCATCGTTCTATAACAAATGCTAAGAAACTAAATTTCTCCAGTATGCATTTTCATAGTTAACAGCATTTGCAAAATATATTTACTACTAGATTCTGTTTATTTCAAGTATATTGCTTTTCAAGTATACTTACAGCCCATTGTGTTATAGGTTACTTAGAAGGCATTATGACAACTAATAATGTTTACATATGCTGTTTACCTGGTATACACTATGCAAATATTAATTAATATTCAGGCCAGCACTTGGTAATAAAGTAAAAGTAGTCTAAAAATGAATAGCTGACTAACCTTTGTCATGGTTTGGTGATATGTCAGTGTATTTCCCACTATACTAATTCATCAACAGCATATTTTACAGTGCTTGTAATTAATTTGGGATGTAGCAGCTTAACTGTTGAAATGATTAGCATTTTTTCATTTCTGAAGGGAATGTTTTATTTTCCGTTAGCATTTACAATATATGCGACATTCTGGTTGTTTACTTAGGTTAGCAAATTTGTGGAAGAGTCCGTATGTCTACCACATCTTTCAATATATAGTCTTTAGTAATTTATAAGAGTTTCTTGTTTGCAGTTGTCTGTATTTGAATGTTTGAATGCATGTGAAGGGAGTAACTGAATTGCATTGTAGGTACTAGTTTAAAAGAGTAAACTTTATGGATGTTTGTGGGGAGGAATAGAATTAAACAGCGTTTTAGAAAAAAAATTACTTTAATTATATTTATTAACATTAGTAAAAATTACCTTTGCTTATTTTAAAATTAATAGTTAATTTAATGTTTTGATTAATGGTCCAGTCAACCAAAAAAATCGATGAGGTTGTCATGACGCCATAAGACGTATAATCTGATCCTGCTTTTATTTAATTGCTTAGTCAACAGCATTTTCCAGCAAATTTACTCTTTGATCTATTCTTCTAGCAAGGTCTGTTTGCCTTGAAATGAAACCCAGGGTTTTCATTTCTCGGTGCACTTAGTGAAGTAACAACTTATAAGAAACATTTGTTGTTGACTATTAAAATTACTGTTTATGGGAAAATTGAGCAACTTACATTATTGGGTATTATTTGAATATTAGTTGTTGCTTAGTAATAGTAATGTGAGAAGCTTGTATCTTATTCCTTATGCCAGAGAATTGACAGGGTCTTGGGTTTTATACCTTTGCTGAACAATGATTTTTTTGTCAGAAAGTGTTCTCATTGAGAGGCTACTGGGAAACTAATAAATGGGATGTGATCAGCATCATTTTGCTTGACTTGGACTCTGTTCTGACATGCCTTAATGATTTCCTCAGTATTACTGTCAACTGGATGTCACTGTAAAACATTTTTCGCCCTCTTTTAAATCCTCAAATAATTTGCATATTTTCTTTAAAGATGTTTTCTTTCAATGTAGGATATGGTGCTGGCACACCTAAACCAATTCCCATGCTGCTCTGAGCAGTCTCTGATCAGTTGATAGTGTTTTGCGCCGAGCAGCGCTACTCCATTATGATCCCAGTAAGAAAAGCAGGCAAACTGAGTGAGGTATCTTTTAAAATGCTGTTTATTACAGCTAACATTATAAGGAGAAAACACCATAGATAATCTTACATCCCTTTAGGTGGTGGGAGCCCTGAGGGGTGTAGCATTGAATAAGCCTTCCAATCCATGCACAGCATGCAGGAGACACCCTGTTCATAGAAGAATTTCCATCCTTTGGTCATTTTAGCTATCATAGGTTTTTCTTACAAGGAAACAACTCCATTCCTCATTTATACTGTCAAACAGAAAGGATATTCATAGGAGAACTTTTTGCAGCGCTGTTAGATAAAGGCAAGGATGCACAGCTGATGTAATTGCTAGTACCAAGTGGATGCTGCCTGGAGGCTTCTCCAGTACAGTCAGCTGGCCAAATTTATTCTGCGCCTAAAGGATATGTGTAGCACAACACAGCCCAAAGGCCACGCTGGATGTGAAGCACAGAAGAAAAAAAACCATGTAGTACATAACTGATCTCCTTCTGCAGCTTGTACGCAATAGAGAGGGACAGGTAGCTTGCTCAAAGTTAATCTTTGGGCTTCTCTCAGTCAACATGCTGAGAACCTCAAGAAGAAAAAATACATGTTCTGAATAATAGTAAGCTTGACAGCGTGGAAGAAACGGAGAGAACCTCAAACAGCTGGGTCAGGTAATTACATAAGTAGTACAGATCCATTATTGTTTATATTAATGTGGCCCAATGTGAAGCTTTCCAGTCCAGTTGCTCTGCCAGGGAGCAACATACTTGGCAACTTCCTCGTTTACAGCAGCAGGCTACTGGATCACCTGCTGCCCTATCAGTTCCTCAGTGTTGCTCTGCATTGCATGACACAAGTTAGCAAAAGGCAGGGCACAAGGCAAATTCAGATTTTAGCACCTTCGGGGGCTTTACCGTGGCCATTTGCATCTTTAGCTCCTGCTCCGACTGGTAGAACTGGCCTTTCATTGTAAGGCATTTGGTGCCACAGCCTTGCTGTGGTAACCATTCCCACCAACAAATAGCTGCTAGCATGTGAACGCTGGACCTTGTTCTGTTCTATTCATAGTCATGCTTTATGATGCCCTAGTGGCCCTTGGCCTTAAACTCTAGATATGTACCTCATATCACCCTGCTTGCACAGTTGGCTGTGGTTGTGACAGATGAGTTTTCCCTTGCCATGTGGGCAGGTTAAGAGGTTCCTCTCTCAAAATACTGCAGAAAGCAGGATTTTTGGCGCTCCCCAGCCTACCACTTTGTGAGTGCCAAATGCGGGCTGAGATGATGGCAAAAATTATCTCAGTCAATGTCACTTTCATGAGGCTTCCAGCTCAGTTGCATGATTTTAACAGAAAATTTATAATTCCTTACATTTGTAGCTGATACAAGCAATATAGAAGATAAAGCATCATAAGTATGGAAGGCTGGACATTTTTTAGAATGATCTTTTTTTTTTTTACCTTTTGCACAGCCATAAACCACCTTGCAGGCTAGATCCTTGACCGGTCCATGTCCTTCCCTGTGACTTCCCAGTCTTCTTGAATTGGCTGTGAGTGGCTATCTGAGATAAGAGTTATCAGGGATTTTTAGACGGTGTTGAATCTGCTCTGGTTCAAATTTTATACTCAAATCTATTTTAATTATTCCACTTGCAGTTAGAAATGGGATAGCTGAAGTAACTTTTCCATTCTTACATACATTCTTGATACTTTTTCTAATATACCCAATACTTGAGTCTTCAGAAAAATGTCACTGGTTTGGATATTCAGATCTTGTTCTCCATAATTCCTCTCCATAACTGCCTATTCAGATTTTGTATCTGAATGTCCACCAGTAAAGTGACAGCTGACTTTTGTTTGTGCATTAATCTGTGTGAATTTCACATAAAATTTATTTGTAGGTGCTACGTGGACATCAAAGCGGAAATTTGTCTCTAATCTACTTCCACAGCATTTGACAAACAGATTTTTTTGTTTTAAGTTTAACTTACAGAGAGGGAGATGCATTTTGTGGACACATCTGAGTAGATTAATAAATAGTATTTGTATATATGTAACCAAAACAGTAATTTATCAGGTAGGAGACAGATGCAGGGGAATAACATGCCAATCTGCATATACAGTTGTGTTGTGTTCATGATGAACTGCTGTTTATTCAGGGCCAGTGTAGCTTGGCAGCATCAGAACTATTAGCTAGAAGATGACAAAAAATTATCTCAAATACAAATAGCATAAACATAAAGGAGAAAATAAAATTTGTAAGACACTGTTCACTGGCAGTTATCAGAACTGAGGACTGAAAAGAGACATTTATACTTTATGCACTATATTCCCAAGTGAGAAAGAGGGATGTATGGTTAATGTTGCAAAATCTAGACAATTCAGCAAGGATAAATGAGTATATAGTGTGCGCAAATAAGCCTTTTTTTTTTTTTTCACACAAAGGGATTTTAGAACTACTTTACCTTACTCTGCCCTTATTTTGGGGGTTTATAGTTTTGAAGAGTTGCACAGAATTCAAAGAGCAGGAATAAAGGAATCTGAAGGAATAATCCATGGTAAAATTGTATACAGTCATGCAACAATATAATGGATACGTTAAAATTAAGTTAGCACATACAATTTCCTTTTGAGTGCCTGATTTTGCACCTCAATCCTATTATCATAGAATCATTTAGGTTGGAAAAGACCCTTGGGATCATTGAGTCCAACCATCTACCCAACTCTACAAAGTTCTCCCCTACACCATATCCCCCAACACCACAATTAAACAACTCTTAAACACATCTAAGGATGGTGAATCAATCATCTCCCTGGGCAGCCTATTCCAATGCCTGACTACTCTTTCTGTGAAAAAGTCTTTCCTAATGTTCAGTTTAAACCCACTCTGTTATAGCTTGAAGCCATTCCCTCTTGTTCTATCACTAATTACCTGTGAGAAGAGACCAGCACCAACCTCTCTACAATGTCCTTTCAAGTAATTGTAGAGAGTGATGAGGTCACCCCTCAGTCTCCTCTTCCTCAAACTAAACAGTCCCAGCTCCTTCAATCGCTCTTTGTACGATTTGTTCTGCAGGCCCTTCACCAGCTTCATTGCCCTCCTCTGCACTCGCTCCAGCACCTCAATATGTCTCTTGTATTGAGGTACCCAAAACTGGACACAATACTCCAGGTGTGGCCTTCACCAGTGCTGAGTACAGGGGGACAATCACCTCCCTACTTCTGCTGGCCCCACTATTTCTAATACAAGCCAGGATGTCATTGGCTTTCTTGGCCACCTGGGCACCCTGCTGGCTCATATTCAGCCACTTGTCAACTAGAACCCCCAAGTCCTTTTCCGCCAGGCAGCTTTCCAGCCACACTTCCGCAAGCCTCTACTGATGCATGGGGTTGTTGTGGCCCAAGTGCAGGACCTGGCACTTGGCCTTGTTGAAGCTCATACCATTAATGTTGGCCCATTGATCCAATCTATCTAAGTCTCTCTGTAGAGCCTCCCTATCCTCATGCAGATCAACACTCCTGCTTAACTTGGTGTCATCTACAAACTTACTGATGATACACTCTATGTCCTTATCAAGATCATCAATGAAGATGTTAAACAGAAATGGTCCCAACACTGAGCCCTGGGGAACACCACTTGTGACCAGCCACCAGCTGGATTTAACTCCATTGAGCACCACTCTTTGGGACCGTCCAGACAGCCAGTGCTTGATCCAGCAGATCGTATGTTCATCCAGGCCATGTGCAGCTAGATTTTCCACTAGAATTCTGTGGGGAACAGTGTCGAATGCTTTCTGAAAGTCCCAGGTAGATAATATCCACAGCCTTTCCCTCATCCAATAATCGGGTCATCTTGTCATAGAAGGAGATTAGGTTCATCTGGCAGGACCTGCCTTTCATAAACCCATGCTGACTAGGCCTGATCCCCTGGTTGCCCATTATATGGCTTGTGATGGCACTCAAGATGACCTGCTCCATGACCTTTCCTAGTATTGAGGTCAGGCTGACAGGTCTGTAGTTTCCTGGATCCTCCTTTTTGCCTTTCTTGTAGATGGGTGTTACATTTGCCACCCATTATTTTAACATCTGTTATTTTAAATGAAATAGGCATGAAAAATTCCATAAAATATTTTTATTTTTCTAACAAAAAAGGGGTTTTATTCAAGAAATAGCAGTAGCGCAATACTTTTAAGCAACCTTGTAAAAGCAGTCAGCAGGAACAAGTAAGAATCCCATTTCAGCAGCAGTTTCAAGAAGGCAAAACCCACTTTTAGTATTTTAGCATTCTTCAGAAATAAATAGCATTCAGAAATACTGTGCAGTGAGTCCAGTTCTTGACTCTTTTTAAGCACATAGCTGTTTTGACAAATTGATTGGAATTCTATTGCCAGTTACAGATACTGATGCTTATTAATATTTCTGACTATTTTCATCATAGATTTGGATGGAAAGAGCAAGGAAAAGACACTGATGTTTCTTTTAATTTCTTACCCTATTTCAGGACTGCGTGTTACACAGGAGTCTCGTTGGTGATCTGAAAGCATTCTTAGATAAATACGGGTTTGATGTACTTGTCATTTTGGCCAACTGTTTGTCAGATGAGAAGCAAACAAAACGACAAATAGCAGTATACTCGGAAAACTTAGAGCTAGGCAACCAAGTAAGTACCTGGTATAAGAAACAAATAATGTCTTTTCTGAATAAAACATGTTTGGTTTTTGTTTTTTTTTTTAAAGAAGTGTATACCAAAGTGTTGAATAATTAAGTGGGGTCAAGAAGTAGCAACAGAGTAGCTATTTGAAATGGCTGCATTATTTATATGATGCAAAATGAGTTGGACTAGATGATCTATATGGTCCCTTCCAACTCTAAAAAAAAAATTCAGTGAAAATGAAAGATTGTGGTATTTATGATTGTTTCAGACCAGCCTAATATAAAAATTGTATGGTTAAAAGAGATGCAGAAAGAGACAAGATTTTTCCATTTATCTAAAACAGAATGATCTTTTTTCCTACTAGTTTTCACTTGATTCTGTATTGTGATCTACACAAATGTGTCTTTGGCAGTGATGGATAAGTAAACACATTGTAAATGGTAATGACCAGAACTCATCTATGTGTATGTTATTGCTAAAGAATTTAAACTCTGAAATGAAGCCAAATTATTATTAGGATGTTCATTTATCCAAAGACATGCTGTCCGATTTTTTTTTACTATATTTGTCCCAAAATGGAAGAAATCATCTCAGTGACAACTTTTTGAACCTTTTTCTCAGTCTTAAAAACTTCTGATTTTAGGGACAGTTGGCTAAATGACTCTATTGCTTTCAAGGTCAATATGGATGTATTTATTTTGTCAATCTAATTATCCCATTTTACAAATACTTTTATCATGTACTTTTACATATTTTACTCAGATTTCTTAAGGCAACAACTAAAAATTTATTTGGATTTTCTTTTCCTGATGAAAAGTGAACTTGAAAGTCCAATGGTATAATTTCAAGTAAACATTCTGAGCAATTATATAATATGTATTTTGTATTGATCTTTGATTTAAATACTTCATTAATTTACAGGTCATAATAAGGCTGTTACAGCAAAATGGCCAAGGAATAGATTAATGGGAAAAAATAGGTATGGCTGTGTTACATGGTGAAGTAGTTAATATGTGCCCTTATGCTCATGATTGCAATGGCTTTTGAAACACCCTATTTTTCAACAGATCTGCTGTGAATTAGAAGAATGTCAGAATCCTTGTTTGGAGCTGGATCCTCTAGAATGTGGATGTGACCAAATTCTCATTTATCATCAAGAAAATTCTTTGGTGACCTGTGATCAGATTTTTCTTCTAGTTAAGGAAGTTATCAATAGAAGACAATCAGAAATGGTGTCAAACAGCAGAACCTCTTCTACTGAAGCTGTTGCTGGAAGTGCTCCACTTTCACAAGGATCTTCTGGTATTATGGAGTTATATGGTTCTGATGTAGAACCGCAGCCCAGTTCTGCCAATTTTATAGAAAATCCTCAAGAGCTAAATGAATCTATGCAAGCCCACGTTGATGTTAATGTAGACCTTGTGAGTCCAGACAGTGGATTGGCTACCATTAGAAGCAGCCGGTCTTCCAAGGAGAGTTCTGTTTTCCTTAGTGATGATAGCCCTGTTGCAGAAGGTGCTGCTTCCCACCACAGTCTTCTGCCTGGCTTTGATTCCTACAGCCCTATTCCTGAAGGAGCAATAGCTGAAGAACAAAAACCTCAGTCTAGAGAAAATAGCGATAACTTTGATCTTTTCAATTTCGATCTAGCACCTGTGGTTACAGCTCCATCCGAGGCATCTTCTCGTTCTGTTGATTGTTCCCCAGCGGACGACTATTTCCTTAATAGTGATTCATCAGAAGGACAACAACTCACTGTGCAGAAAGAACTTGATGAAGCAAACCTGCTAGAAAATGATACAGCAAATTATTCAACTGACTTACTTATGACAACAAACGAGGAAGACAATTTAGCTGAATTTGATGAGAATCCAGGAGAAATGTGTGAGAAAACTTCAAGTTTGGTCGATGTAGGTGAAGGTGATTCTTCTTCACCTGAAATGTTGAAATCTGCTGATTCAAGAATTCCACCAACTCCTATGAACAGTCTTGTAGAAACTTCACCGTTAGATAATGGGCAGCCTTTATTTTTCCCACAAGATGTCGTTAAAAAAATTAATGAAATAGATGACACAAATTATTCTCAGTCTCGTGTTAGATATGGGAGCTGGTGGGATGGCTTTGACCTAGACTCCAGAAATGCTGATCCATGGAGTTCAGGTGAGCAGGAATCTGTATTTCAGAGCCCTGTCTTCTGGAGAGATTGTAAAGAAAGTCCCTCGCTACGAGAACATATTGACAGAAGAGCCTCAGATTCTGTATTCCTCCAAAAACAGCCGAAGCAAATGGAATACATGAGAGCAGGTCTGTGGGATAATCAGTTTAAACAAAATAATTGGAACCATGAGAATCCAGAGAAAAACAGTGAACATTCGCATCTGCAAACTGCTTCTTTAGAGGAGACAAAGAAAGAACCAGAGAGCTTTACTGACCCATGGAAGCTCAGTCAGCCGACGCCTGTGATGTCAGATGCATGGTATAGTGGTGAAAGGAAAGACAGTCAGCTAGCTGGAGACTCTTATGAAGTCTGGACTAAGTTTGATGCAGGAGATATTGCCAGATCCTCAGAAAATGTATGGAACATGCCCAAACTGGATAGAGAAAAAAAATCCATGAATATTCCTGAGGAGTGGGCTGTATCAAAAACTAATTTATCAGATTCTTCAGAAATCACACCGGATAATGAGACTGAAAATCCACCTATCCAGGTATCTCCAGAAGCCTGGGATAAAGAAAGACATTCAGTAGAAGAATATGGGAAATCTAAAAATACAATTTCTATTTTCAACAATATGCAAAATAATTCCAAGCTGCAAACAGAGGAAAAACCTGTATTTGGTAACCCTAAACATAGACCAACACAATTTGAAAATATAGAGACCTGGAATATATATGATAAAAACATCAGGAACAAAGTAACAGAAGTAGTAGTGCCATGGGAGGATACCTTCTTGTACAAGCACTCAGATCTTAGTTCATCAAACATAGGTGAAGATTTAGTTGTTTCTCCACCAGACACCAATTATTCAACATCTGATTCATATATATCACCTACATATATGGAAGATGAAAGAGAAAAAGAGGACAAAGATTTGGATGAAGAAACAGTTATTGATAAATTGATGAGCCCAAATTTGGCTGAGCCAAATATACTTGAGAAAGCAAATAAGGAACCAGTATCTCCTAGAAATATGCCTTGTGCAAGCACTGGAAACACAAATATCTGGAACACTCCCTTAAATAATGTCACTCAGTTGCAAGAAAGAAATTCTGAAATCACTACTCTTTCTGCTTCTGCTAAACCTTTCCTTAATTCAGAACAAATAGATGATCAATGTTTTTCAACTAAGATACATACTAGGGAAAATAATTTTTCTGTATCTGAAACCAGAAGAATAACTCCGGTATACAATCAAACAGTGAATGACTTATCACCACCACGGAATGAATTAAATACTAGAGAGACCGCAGCTGAAAATGTAGAAACAGTCAGCAGTGTTCCTGTAGAAGACACAGACACATCTACGTCAACTTCAGATACTGGGAATGGTTTGGATCTGAAAATACTTGACTTGGGGAGTGAGATACATCGTAAAAAGGCAGCAAAAATCACTGCTGATGCTGATGAAAAGCTGGATAGTCAGGATTCAGTGCCACAGCTGAACTCATGGAGTTTACAGAGTGAGCAGGGTTGTGAGGAAGGCTGGGACAATGCCATTGTCATCTCTCAGGAGGGAAAAGATGAATATAAGAAAACAGATGAAACAAGTGGGCAGCAAATTATTAGTGACATTTGTAATAAACCAGTGCAAGATGAAAGTGAATCTTCATGTAATGCAGATTCGGAAGAAAACAGGTCAACAACTGAATTTCCCAGCTCCCCAGAAAAACTGAGCAGTAGTGTTAGTTTGGAAGCGTTAGTCACAGAGAATGAGTCATTTTCCAATCAAAGCAATCCAGTTAGTCAGGAAGAGAGGAAAGACTTGTCACAGAGTAATGTAGAATCTTCTTCAAGTGCTTCTGAGGAAGGCAGAAATTATGAATCTTTTGATGACTCCAGACCACAAAATTACAATTATAGTGAAATGTCACAGCTGCTTTCTGAGAAAGCTGAAAAAGAGACTACAGTGATAGAAGATGCCACAATGGAAGCGGAAAGTATCTCTCAAAGTTCTGATAAGGGTAGTGATAATTCTGAAAATAATTCCTCTAAAATGCCTGGAAGCTCAGGCATTTGGAATGACTCTGGAAAGACTGGCTGTGACCTAGCCACATCAATTCCTTTGATGAATGAACCACAAGAAGTGCTAGGAGAAGTGAAAGAGGGCTTACATGAAATTGTTCCTAACCATCCAGGCATTTGTAATTCTGAGGTAGTACCTGTTAAAAGTAGCTCAGAACTGAACAGGACTCATGAAAAGTCTTTCATAGATGAGCTTAAGAAGAGTCCTTCTTCTGGATATGTCACTGTTCCTGACATTACAGAAATGTCTGCGGTGGAAAGTTCATTTTCACATGAAATAGGTTCTGGGAGAAATGAAAGCTCTGAAAATTTAGAACCTGCTGATAATCTTTGTGGAGAGCCATGCGTAATGCTTAGGGACAGTTTTCCCCAATCTCCTTGGGATTCACAGCCATGTGAAGGTTTGCCATCTCCTGGAACAAGTCCTGAGGCAAGTGAAGTCCTTGAAATGGCAAACACCACAAGTAGCCTTTCAAAGGATATACAGATCAAAAGTTACTTGGAAGAAGATAATGTGTGGAGTGATTATGCACACTCAAGTGGAACAAGTCCTGATTTAAGTGATGCATCTGTGAATGTGTGGGGAGACCTTCCAGTTGCCAGTCATCACAAAAGCAGTAGAGATATGTGGGATATTAAAAATAATAAAAATCTTGAAGATACTTGTAAAAGGAATGAATTTGGCAATGAATGTGAAGAAGGATTTGAAACAAGCACTGAACAGAACAAAGTTCCTAGCAGCTTAGATTTTTGGAATGCCCATGTAGATGATGACACTGTATCTTCTTTATCAAGTCCTGACATAAATGAGGATTCAGAGAATTCAGAGGCATGTCCAGAAGTGATTCATGAAGACTCTACGTATGAAAGCAAACAGCACAAAGTGTCTGAAATTGGAGACAATTATGCTCAATCCAATGCAACAAGTCCTGAAGCAAATGAAGATGATTTAGATGCAAAATCTAAGGTGGGAGAGGAGGTCCAGGTAGGCATCTTTGATGAAAATCCTGAAACAATTAAAGCTATGGAAGTATTGCAGAAGGACTTGACTACAATGGAGCATAATGAGACTTCTGAACATTTAGATCACTGGGAAACACTTCAGGAAAAAGCTCAGATGAGTATTTTCAGTGAAAAAACAGGTAGCAGAGAAGACTCATATCTGCATCAAATGAATGAAGATACTACACCGACTTTTGCTGTTGGAGATAAAGAAGAGTATTCTTCAAAAGCTGTAGATATGTCGAGTATGCCATTGGAAGCTGATTTAAGAACTGATCAAAAATCCAAAGTAGGAACATTTGATTTTCCAGATGACAGTTCAGAATGGTGGAATTCACAACCTTGTGAAGAAAAGCAATTGGAAGATCAGTATTCTGTTTCAAGTCACTCTGCAACAAACCAGTTAACAAAGAGTAAGGAGGACTCCAGGGGATCACCTTCACAAGATGAAGAACCTTCAGAAACACGTTTCACTAATGCAAGTAATGATGGAAATCAGCTTCCCCCCCTGTACTGTGATGAAAAAGAAAATGAAAGGCTAGTACATCCTGTGGATATTTCTGATAGTCAAATAAATCAAGACACTGTACAGTTCAAACAATTTGATCCATTCATACTGGATAAAGAAGAAAGGGGCTTGAAAGAGCCAATGTTTCCTACAGCTGAGGGAAATCAACTGACTCCACAGAATCCTTTTTCAGGTGAGGACCAAGGTGTGCCAACCCCATCAGTTCAAGAAATCACTGTACTGGATCTACCAAAAGACAATGAGGGAACTACAAGTCTCATTCCTCAAGAACAACAGCGGGACACCTGTGGAAGATTAGAAGTGCACAACTCCCTGTCAGGTGCTTTTGCTGTAGAAGACTTATCTTTTGAAATGACAGAGAAGTCAAGCCCAAGCTGGAGTATATTAGTTCCCCAAACGGCACATATCCCAGATATTTTACAGGATAACACGCAAGAAAGTAATCAGCTGTTTTCAGTGGAACCTGACCTGTGGACTAATGCTGAGCATATTGTCACTTTGAAATCAGATGGTGAAAATCCTGATATATTAAGTCACTGTGACCAAGACAATAGTTCAGAGGCATCAAGCAGTCCTGATGTGTGCCAGGAGTATGAAACTAAGTATGCCTCTATCCCGTCTTCTCAGATTGGGGTAGAATCTGCAAACAAAGATAGTAAGCCAGTTCATGCATGGTCAAATATGAGTAGAGAGGCAGATTTTGATTCAAAGTGTCAGTTAGTACTGCAGAAGGTAGAGACACAGTCTGAAAGTGGTAGCCCCCAGGGCTATGAACAGGGAAGCTCCGATGAATCCTATCAGGTAATCTCTTCTAATACTCAGGACCCTCCTGAATTTGCAACTTTGGAAGAGTATAGTCTAGAAAATAAACTTGTTACTGACCCAATTGAGTCAGCTGAAATTACCAATGAAATTTTAGAAGTGACATCCTTAGATCTAAAACACACATTCCATGAGAGTTTTCCTCCTGAAAGCCATCAAGGAACACCAACTGATACAACTGAAATAGCGACCTCCCAAATGCATTTGGTTCCCATGGATTTCACTCTACCTGATAAGGCAGAACAAAGCTTAAAAGAAATTAATGCCTTGGCTGGAGTTGGAAAATATTCTGATATTGACCATACAGCAATAACTGGTGATGATCTAAACATGTCAGAAGAATTTGTAGGTGAATCTGAGAAACGGGTAGAAAATAGCATCAGGAACACATCAGTGACTAATGTCCTGGCAAGCACATGTGGTGGAATGAACACACTGACAATAGTAGGCAGTGAAGTAGCAGAAGAGGAGTCGAAGGATAAACAGATATTCTTTCCTAAGCCCTTTCTGCCTGGTGGTAACGAAGGTCATGAGTCTGATTCAAGTAATCCACTGGTTGATGACATAGCAAAAGAATCTGAAGATGCAATTGAAAATGATGTTCCTGTGTTTAAGGAAATGCCTGGTGATCAATCACCAGTGGTGTGTACTCCACCATCCAATGTATCTTCTGATGTTGAATCTGAGACAGGGGTAGAAAATAGCATCAGGAACACATCAGTGACTAATGTCCCGGCAAGCACATGTGGTGGAATGAACACACTGACAGTAATAGGCAGTGAAGTACCAGAAGAGGAATCAAAGGATAAACAGATATTCTTTCCTAAATCCTTTCTGCCTGCTGGTAACGGAGGTCATGAGTCTGATTCAAGTAATCCACTGGTTGATGACATAGCAAAAGAATCTGAAGATGCAATTGAAAATGATGTTCCTGTGTTTAAGGAAATGCCTGGTGATCAATCACCAGTGGTGTGTACTCCACCATCCGATGTATCTTCTGATGCTGAACCCTCTGGCAGCAGAGAGTGTGTAAAGGATGGACTCTTATTACAGCAGCCATTTTGTGACAGTGTTTCTTTGGAAAAACCTTTACCACTGCCAACTCCTTCAGTAGGTGCAGAAGGCATCCCAATGACCAAAGGCAGCAGCATTAAAGATCAAGTGTCTGACACATCCACAGAGTGCCTTCTGGAAAATCACACATCAGTACCCTCACTCTCCGAGTCTGAAGTAACTCTAGGAGCTTCTGAGATTTCCATAGGAAAATCTGAAGCAGAAACAACTGATCTCGACTCACCGCCAGGTGGAGATAAAAGATCACCTGATGGTAAGAAAACGTGTTTTCCAGATCAAATTCATAGGGCAAAGAAAGAAGGAAGTGTCTGGAGTATTACTGCTGAATGATAGGGCTCTGAGGGAAGTTTGAAGTTTGTGTGTCTCCCTGACATACAAAACTCTAGCACCATCCTCCTAGACATATCTAAAGCTTTTAAACATTGAAGTAGGAACATTATTTCTGCTGTTTGTACAGGGCCTAGCATATGGAACACTGAATCATTTCTCCCTTAGGAATGATTACAGTGTTAATGTATAATCTTTAACAATAATGATGATGATGATGATGCTATAAAATTCAAGTACACATTAACAGAGCAAAGCAAACCGAGAAGAGTTTTATCTCGCTGTACTGATTTAAAGAAATCATGGTGACTGAAACAGTAATTCAAAAACTAAAAGGAGCTTCTTCTTGCATGTTTTTTTAGAAGCTGGCACTGATTCCCTACTTTGTAGGGAGAATAAGCTGAGAAATGCAGAGGTTAAGGAAGATGTGAGGATGCAGGTGCACCGAGATCCAACTTCACTGGAGATGGATTACATCCTTGCTACTGAGGAAGAAAATATACCTTCAACCAAGGATACCCTTGAAAGAAATGAAAATGATTTTGCATTTCAAGAAGGTAATGTAGCTGAACAAACTGAATCTCGTGAAGACTTTTCACCAGGCTCCTGGGATACCTTTCAGCCAGTCTCCATTACAAATGAAGGGGAAGATCACTCTGTTGCTGGGACTGAATGGGACTCTATTCACTTAGAAGAGAAAAGTTCTTGTGTTATGCCTCAAAAACTGGGTGGTGAAGGGAGATCACAGGAAAGCCATGGGCAAGATGAGGGCTGGATTATATTGGGCCAAAATGAAGTCAGTGACATATCACCTGAAGAAATTTCTGCCGAGTCAGAGATGGCAAAATCAGAGTCTGAACATTCTGTCGAAGAACTGGCAGCTGTTGTAGCGCAGGAGTCGATTCTTGACACTCAGGCAGAATTTCAAGTAGAAACTCCCCTTCAGAAATCTTTTGAAGAAGACCGCTGTTCTCCTTCAGGCAGCCTGACCGCCAAGGATGAGATTTCGGGCATTGCAGGAACACATGTGTTGCAGGTGGTTGGTGGTGATGATGCAGGGGAAGCAAATTCTCAACAGAAACTTGGAGATAATGTAGCAACAGAACAAGAAATGAAGGAGGAAACGGTGCTTGTCAACAGAGAAAGAGAACTGAGTCAAAAATCGGGGTAAGGAAAGACCAACCTATTTCCTTTCAAGAGTCTTCTGGTCAGTTGTTATCAATGTTATTGAAGTGTATGATGTTATGAATAGATATCAGGACTTTCAAGTCTGAAGTACTAATTATATTTACAAGATTTAAGTATCACTATATTTCTCCCTTTGTAAAAAGAGAGCCTTGGTTCTTGGTTTCTTGATATGAGTCAAATTAGGATTGGTTTGCAGTGCAGGAAGCTTGTAAGGCCACATGCTTGCAGGAATAAGTTTGTCTTCCTTCTGTGAAGTCCCATAGACTTCATCATCTACCTTTAAATCTGAAACAGATGTGGCCAAGGAACACAGGCCAAAGCCAGGTACTGGTGGTATTGCCAGTCCAAATGCAATACCAGTGATGAAATTATGGAGGGACTGAAGTGAAGTACTATCTCTGTCTAATGCAAAACTTCTGGGTGGGAAGATAGGAGGATGTTGAGGACCAGGGCCAGAAAAAGGTGCTGCTTATAGAGGCAAGAAGAGGATGATGGAAAATTATGGTCTTTGTGGTTATTTCCAAGCTGTAGTCAGGTCAGAGCAGCATTTTCCTCTGTTCAGACTGGACTGGCAGTTGAGGCAGTTTGAGTATATTTGCACCTGCCTTTGGGTAGGAGCGCAGCCTCTGATCTGACAGCATTACTACTGCCTGCTGTCTCTGCTGTGTTGACAGATGGAGAGAGAGATGATCCTCTTACCTCCATTTACTGTCATGTTTTGGAAAGAATGCTTCTGTTATTGACTCCTCATCTTTTACAACCAGGAGGTTGTAGCTGCTACAGTGGGCTTCTAGGGTAGTCCCAGAGATGCAAGTATCAAAGTCTGACCTCATTTCTCCTGGGCATCTGCAACTGACAAGCTGCAGTTTTACAAAGAGGAACCTGGCATTGCATTTATAACAGTGAAATTGTTGTGAACAGTAAAAGAAACTTCCTAGTACACATAAAACTAGGCGGTGTAGCTGCATTGTACTTGTCACTCCTTTTGAACTGCACTTACCCAAAAGAATATACATAGTATGAAACGTGGAAACGTACTGTTTGTGTGAATGCAAGACTGATTTTTTACTTTTCTTCAAGTTTCTCCCAAGCCCTTGTCATGTCAGTGTAGAATACACATCACATTCACAACTTCTATTATCAGGTTTTAATTGGCTTGCAATTTATTTTAGACTTTATTTTTTGAAATTTTCACTAACAATTCTGCAATTTTAGCAGTAAGCTTTTTTTTTCCCTTAAAGGTGTCATGCCTGTGTATGACAATATAGCCCTGATAACAGCATGTACAAATAATCTGTGATAGAAAAGCACAGCTGTTTGCTAGCCCCCTCCCCACCCTAAACAGTTAATGTTTTATTAAGATTTCAGGAATTAGTAGTTCAATAGCTGTGATTTGTCTTCTCCCAGACTTGTCAAAATATCTCCCCTCTAAACATATTTTCCCACATTTTTCAAAGAGTGTATCATTACCACAAGATCAGACACTGCTATTGCTGAGCTATTTTTAATATACAGTTAAGTGCTGGCTTCATCCTAAACAGAAACCCCAGTCTCAGAAACTCTAAAATATAGTGATGGTACTTGTAGGCTTAAACTTAGGCACCTGTATAGGACTTCAGGTTTTCTTGACAGACAAGATTTTGAGTAGTACATAGAGCATACTTTGCCCTCACACACCGCCCTTGGCTGAAGTCACTTCAATGTAATTAGACAGACAGCACTGAGGAGAATATGAGATGAGAGGGGCTTTGTTTCTCTAGGGCAGTGACAGCTTTTATTGATGCAGGTTAGCATTTACTGCCCTCAAGAAAGAGGAAAATCTTCAGAAGAGTTAGCAGAAGATGAGCACTCCCCAGTTCTGCATGATCTGAAGTAAACCAAATGCTAAGTGTTTGACCTTGAAACTATAAAAAGTAGAGCTGGTTGGCACATTTCTGTTGCACCCAATCCTCCAAGCTTCTAATTTCCATTCCAGAAGGAAAAGTAGAAATTTTAAATTTTCTGCAAAAGGAAAATCTACAAGAAGCAAAACCAGCGAAATCCCCAAGCAGTTGTTTTGAATCCACATTAATATGTGGAAGGGCAGCTTGAGATTGCCAATCTAGGAAAGTCAGACATCCTTTGACTTTGAGGTGATTTGCTTGTTAGTACTAGTCCACACCCTGGAAGTCATCTTCCTCCATCATCTCTCCAGAGTTTCACTTGGAATTCCTCAAAACTAACTCATTTCAATGAATAAAGCTGTTTTTTTTGACAAACCAATAATTTTTAGTGAAAATCTTTAAATCAAAAAATACTTACCACCTCTGCTTAAAATAAATGGTGAGTGGGATGGGAAAAGGAGGGGTTATTTAGAGGTGCAAATCTGACATGAAAAAATCAGCTGTCAATTCCTCTGTCTCCCATAAGGCATTATAAATTAAAAGCAGCCAGATGTTGACCCTGCTTAAGTCACACTGATTAATTACATGCAGGCAGTGTCCCAGGGTTTGGCTTGCCATGCTTACGTGCCCATGATGTTCTTAGACAGGAAAAGAAAACTGGTCTAGTTATCTGATGATTTTTGTAAATTAGCCCAATGGAGTTGAGATAACTTTGAAGCAGTAAGATTCTTTGTTAGATACCTGAAGAAAATAATCTGATTTTTAAACTTACACTGGCACTAGAAAAATCATTCCTATGGCCATGGATTTATAGGGGTTTTTAACATCTTAGTGGTATAAATTCTTAGATCCACTATGAGATGAACTCTGATGTTCTTTAGGAATTTTTGTAAGTCTCCAAAGTAAAAACTTGAATCTTGTACACCACAGTAGTTTGCTTTAGTGTTTCAGATGTAGGACATTCATTATTCTTAGAGCTTAGCATATTCTCTTAGACTGATTCCCACATTAAAGTCTAAAACTGGACCATGTTAATGTAAGAGTGTTTTCAGTGAAAACTTAAATGCAGGATGGAATATGCAAGGAAATATTATCCTGCAAGGAAAGTTTACAGTAGTTCTTGGTATAGAATATATATATATGGTCACTATAGCTTCCACTACAGACTTTTTTCTTACCTGACTCAGAAATTGTTCAATACGTGTTTAATACCAAATACCTTTTCATTGCATAGCACTGGCTATTTCTGTCCTTAACAATAGTGATGATGAAGCCCAGGAAAGTAAAGAAAAGCAAAGAAGTTATTAAGCATCTGCATTAACAATTATTTATGGAAGCATGGAACCAGAAAAATCTACTTTCCTTTGGTTTTATGTTTTGTTACTAGACTTTTTTGATGATAAAGTCTGAAATCTAAGGGGAGGGTTTTTTCCACCAGTAATGTTATTAAAATTATTGCTATTGTATGAGGAGTTCATATCTAATAGAGATTGCTTTCACAGTGCTGTTTTCCCCTCAGTGCTTGGTAGTTGATGTTCAATAAACTTGTAATATGCTGATGCCTTTGGTCAGTCAGATAATGACTTCAGACTTTTTATGGGATAGCAGAGACACATACAGATACCCCTATGCATGTCCACAGCATGATCACAGAGGCCTTGATTCTGTTGAAACCAAAGCAACACACAAAAAATACTATGGTAGAAAGGATAAAACACATATGGGGATAATTATTCCTAGATTATATGTCATTTTCATTAGACCTATTTATATACAAACAGCTGAAGAAACAGCAACTGATATGGTAGGAGTGTGTAATTAGAAATGCTTTCTAAGGCATTTAACTGACAGTTTTAAAAACACAAGTTACTTCTTAAAACATACCTTAGTGTGCAGCTTGTACGTCTGAAATTAACTGCCCTTCTTGGCTGACAAAGTTTAAAACGATGTGATGCAGCAGGACTGCCAGCCCATGGGAGGTTAGCAGTGTCAGCGAAACACCAGTGAAACACTGGTTTCATCACATAAGAGAAGAAACTAAGGCTTTTACCATGTTCTTACTGCAGAAGCATTTCCGGATGGCCTGATGGTGCTAGTCATCAGGCCCTGAGTCCACCAAAGACTTACATCTTTGAAGAAGGCTTTGGTAGAACTGAACTGAAGCCAAAGTAACTGATACTCAGCTCTCAGAAGTGTCCTTTTGCCTGAATTCTTGTGCTTTTGAAAGGCCGTAATTTTCAGTCTGAAAAGTTGATTGGATTCTTCACTAACTATGACTCTTGCCTTGACTGAATAGTGTATTTCGTAGTTTAGGGTTAATGAAGCCTGCTTGCTGCCAGAAAATTAAGCACCCTTATTCTGAAGGTCTGACTGGACAGCTGGATTACACTCTCATTTTAATGTCTTGTCAAATATTTTTGCTTTACGCAGTTAAGTTTGCATTCTGAACCTGTAACCCGCATCTCTGTGATAGTGCTTTTAGCAGTAGCTCCTGAATATGGGGCTTTCTGTAGGGCAGCCTTTGCTTCCCGCAATGAAGCTTTCCTTGTGGCCTGCTGGTTGTTGTTTCATATATACCCTTGGCAGGGTGTAGAAGTTAGTTTCTTTATTTTTAGCTATGCACTTCACATTCATATATTTATGCATGGCACACACGGAGTATCTCTGAAGAATAAAGAAACTCACAATTTGTACTCAAACAGATGATGGGCACATCCCAATGAATGGACAATTGAAATGGTAGTCCAGAGTTTGTGGAGGCATCTACTCGGTAACTACCTTCTAAGCCCCTTACAGTATCTACAATTTATTCCTGTGCCCCTGTTTAGAAAAAAACTTAAGTTTGTGCTTGCATACTGTGCTGAAGTAGGTTCCTTTAGTAGTGGAATAAGGGTCAGTAAAGGATGCAGCCTGCATTATTTTCTGCTCTCATCCAGAAAGCTTCTGTCACTTTGTCTCGGAAAATTGACAGTTTTGTAGAAAAGAGAGTTAAAGTTTTGAAACAAAGAGCAAACAAAAATGAGAATGGAGAAGTGCATTGAAATCTTGATGTCTGCTGGTCACTGTCCCCTTCATTCCAATGCCAAGCATAATAACTCTCCAGCTGTTCAGGCAGGTTTTAAGAAAGTCTGTGGCTATTGGTGAAGTTCTTCCCTCCTGTCCTGTTTTTCTTCTGCAAAAAAAAAGAAGAGGATGCTTGCTAGCATTAGAACACTGAAGAAAAGATGTAAACCTGCCTCACTAATATACAAACACCAGAAATAATAAACTCTAGAGGTTTCTTTGGCTTCATAAAAAAAGTGCAGAAAGATTTGATAACACATGACTAATGTCAGTCTTTCCAGAAAGAAAATAGCTTTTTATACTTCTTTCCATATGCGAAGAGCCGAGAGTGACTAGTACATTTAAAAAGGAAGAATTTGTGGATTACTGTACGAATGTTGGGTAGGCAGGGTAACATACTTCACCACTGCTGCTGTGGCTGGAGGTGTGCCAGCAGTAAAATTTGTGAAGACTGGAGCTCGTTTCTTCCTGACAGAAGCTGTCCCATCTTACAGAGTTGAATGCAGCTCGGTGGTGATGCAGTGGTCAGGAGGCAGAGGGAGAACACTGCATGACTTTTACCTACCAGCACACTCCTCAGAGCATGTTAGCGGTTGTGTGTAGCAGATCATTCTTGCTCTTACCTTGGCTGTAGGGAAGGATTATCCTTTTCCTTAGTGGGAAGACTTAGAAAGAGCTGAGGGAAGTACTATGAAATGGTGTACTGACTTGAGGAATAATAAGTAGTGAGAGCAATAGAGACAAGGACACAGATGTTTGGAAGGTTTGGGGGAGGACTTGGAAAACTTGTAGCAAAACTGAGCAGAAGACAATTTGTTTTGAACCACTGCCAAGATACATTTAACCCACTAGAGCAAGGCTTCCACAGAAGAAAGCTTCATTTGTCTTTTTGATACCACATTTCAAAGACACAGGAATCAGTCTTTTCTGCTCACTTGTATAGTGACTTTTTGGAAAAGATAGTTCTTCCACTGTCTCTGTCCAAAATACATCTCTGTGACCATTGCTTTACTGCTGGCTATTAAAATTGCCCAGTACTGTAAGGAATCCAGCGAACTTTTAATAGAGAAGCCTGTTTTCATCATATTGCCTGTGGCTGACAATGAATAAAGATAATTAAATATAACGACAGAAAAATTTGTGACTATTTCAAGATTAGTAAGAGTTCTGAGACTACTCTTGCTCCTCCGTGGTTTAGCCAAATGCACATCATATATCTCAAAGCTATTAATGATTCAAGTCAAATATCAGTGTCCAGCACTGAACTAAAATTCTGACAGAATGGAATTGGGGAAAAAAAACTCACTGACTCCAGTGGACCAGGGGTTTCACCCGGTGTTGTCTCAAAATGTGTGTCCTATCACCTCAAAGCTAGGAAAAGGCAGTGAATTAGGAAGCCTGAGTTTACTTCTTGCTTCAATGGGCAAACCAGGCTCTTACATACAGGAAGCGTAAAGGATTGAAAGTCTGGTGTGAGTTTAAGGTCCACATTCTGCAAAGTAACCTTTACTTCCCTTTGGATGCCTCTGTTTCCTTTTTTCATTGCACACCCATGAGGCTGTCATCTTTCACTCCTGTCAGGTTTCTTTATTAATTGGCCAGATTTGCTGGAAAGCAATTTCCGGCACTCTGGGGACCAGGCGTGGTGTTTCTGTGGTGCTTCCAGCTGCTGCTGAACTACAAGATTATGGACTTCAAAAGGGACTTGAACTCCGGTCTTCCACTTGGCGCAGCACAAAGTGTGACAATTGACTAAATACCTTTTTAAAGGTTAAAAAAAAAAACTTAAGGGAAGGAGCAAAAAATGAGAAGAGTTGCTTGTAGGAAAGCCCATGTAAATGAAAGTTAATTCCTTGTGACAGAAGTTAAAAAGCAAATTGAAACTAAACAAAATGTTTAGATTGGCATGTGCAAGAACTCTTTGATTTTGCTGGCTCAGAACTTGAGATTTCAATGTTCATGTGAGTTTAGGGTGGGAAAGTATATCGTTAGTGTATTTTCTGCTATTATATATCATACCATTATAATAATTATAATAATATACATTATCTGTTAGAAGCTCTATGTTATTTATTAGCCTTTGCAAAGAGGTTCCTTCAGTGAAAATTGAAGAATCCCTGGAACAGATGCAGAGCAGAGAATTTTCAAACAATGTAGCTGTAAATTCATTACAACATTTTATTTAAAAAAACCCAGTAATTTGTAATAATATATTTTAGTGTCAGTGAATCTCACTGCTAACCTTTTTTATTGATGGAAGGAACAACATATGCTGCTCATGCATGGGCTTTAGTAAAACCATTTTGGTCCCTCTACTTGATTTGACCTATGAAGACATAACAGCCATCTTTTGTGTTATCAATTTTGGGGTGATACACTACCATCTGGAGGTTGAAAATTAATTAAAACTAGAAACCCAGTTTTCCATTGCAGAGCCAGCTGTTAAACAATACCAGCAGCCAATATGGTGATGATCAGATTTTTGTAAAAACAGCATTAATATTTACATGCCAAATATCAAGTACTTTATAAAAACCTTTTAACAAGAAGAGAACAACACTTCAGTGACTGAGAAACAATTTTGAAAGGAAAAAAAAAACTAAAAAAAATTCAGGAAAAAAATTCAGGAAAAAATCCTGAAATTTTACTTGTATTATGAGATTGGGCTGATAGAACCACTTTTTTAAAGCAAGAAGACCGGAAGCATGTTAGTGTGGTTTAGTGGTCACATGAAAAACTGGCCCACTATTCAAAACCCCACAGTGTTCTGAGCTAATTCACTATATAATTCATTCCAATCAGTGTGATCAATGACACGAGATTTCGGCCTAAAGTATTAATGAGCTTTGAAACAACCCTGTTGACGCAGACCTGACTTTGACAGTGAGCCCCAATGTGCTTGAGGGTCCCAGCAAAGTGTCCTAAGATCTCAAAGATGTTCTGTGTTATTCTGAGCATGGAGGATCAAGGCCATAGCTTCTTCCACGTTGCTAATTTCATAGCTTCACCATAATCATGCTGCTAATGACTTCTATTGTACATAAATACTTTATAGCTCTATTTCCTGGATACAGCTTCTGGGTGTCTGGACTTTTAATTTCAAATTAATTGAAGATTGTCCAGTTGAAAAGGTGCTAAAAAATATTCCCATTGTTGGAAATTTTATGTAAAGCTAGCTGACAGTAGCATTGAAGGTCACAGTGTCCTCTTTATAAATGTATTTTCATATTGGTCGTGATTTTTTAATTTTTTTAAATGCTTGATGTTGGCTTGTTGTTCTTGAATATAGCAGCTGTGGACTGATTTCTCAAGAGATCTTTCTGGTCTCTTCTGATGAGAACTTTCCCTGTAGGATTACTAATACCACGAAGAACGAGGTGGGGGCCCCTGAATTTTTATTTACACTGTGCTGCAGGTGAGCGTAGAGCTGTACTGAAAAATTAAAATGGGGTTAGGCTTTTTGACTGCTTTTGGTTTTGACTGCTTATGGCCTAGCAATTTGATGTGAAATCATCTCCAGGTCTCATGTAACTAATCTTCAAGGAGGAGTTGCGCAGTGTGAAGGGAGAAACTAGCTGAAGGTTAAGCCATCCTAGGGCCTATTGCCTTGCTGTTTTATCCCCAGAGAATTGCAGGGGAGTAGGATTGAAAGCTGTTTTGCATTTGGAAAGAAACCTGGAGTTTCTAGGAACACTATCCCCAACAGGCTTTTATAAAAGGGGACTATGGGACTGCACTGCATGGAGAGAAATGTCCTTCCTTCAAGCACACCCCTAAGAAAAACAGTCAAGAGCACAGGCCACGAGCGTTGCTTTTTGGTGCTCGTACAATTTGTGTTCCCAGAACTCACCCTGCCTTCTGAACTGGTGGCTGTTCAGTGTTTTGGCTTTTTTTTTTTTTTTAATTTGCATATGCACTCACTCCCATAGCTGAATTGCAAACCGAACAAATTATGTAAAGCATGTTTGAATATGCATGTGCTCCGTAATCATCGGTGCAAACACAAATGGGGGCTGAGATGGTTGAATCCGTAAGAACTTTTTGTCATGCACTCTCTCATCACAACCTTTCCTCAGGCTCTGAAATGAAACAGCGGGGAGCTTTTCACTGCTGCCAGCCGACTCGCCGTATCAAAGTTTGGTGATGCTCCAACTAAGCTCCGCAGGGAATGTGGGGGGAAAAAAATAATTTTCACATCCGAAGCACAGCCCTGCATTTGTCTAAGCGCCCCTTTAACCAAAGCGGTAGCTGCTGGTTCACGCAGCCAGCTATCTCAAGGCAGGTGATCACCCTTATTTAGCAGTACCACTGGCCACGTGACAAGAAAATGGTGGAGGATCTGTATTCCTAGTAAACTGCTACAGAAAGAAGGATGCTGAAGTGCAGCAGTAAAGCATCTTTACTATTTTCCCAGTAGAAGGGCTTCTTCAGGTCTTTAGAAGGTAAGCATCTCTTTACTCCGAGAGGCTGATATGCAGAAGGTTTTCTAATTAACGGCTCCATTGTTGCAGTTACTTTAGACAGAAAAAGGGGAAATGTTTGTCAGCAGGATGCAAAGCACCCAGGACCTCATTACTGAAAACCGGGCAGCTGTGTTTTAATTCTGTTGCAGCTCTTTATCAGAGAAGCTTACATCAGTTCAATGGGATTTCTCTTGTCTGAGCGCAGGCACAGTATTTTTAATTAGGAAACAAAACTTCACTGCACAGTCACCTGGCACGTTAGATTATTTTCAGCCTGTTTGCCTAGCTCTGAGGATAGGATGGGAAAAAAGGAATGAATGTTGGGCATTGTCAACAGATAACTTGCTTTTAAGACTGCTTTATTACTGGCATAGTGATTGATTGTGATAGCTCTCATTGTAGCCTACTTGACAATGGCTTTCAGGCACTTTGCTATCAGCTGAAGCATATGATTTTTTGATTTTTTGCGACGTCCTCTTAAAATGTTGTAGTGAACAGAATATGTAATTTTTGAAGGTTAACTGGTCAAGGATGCAGCAATAATCTTGGTAGTAAGAGGACTGAAAAATTACTGCAAAAGTTGATTTGTACAGGCAGTATTTTTGTTTAAATTCAGTTACAGGAGCTTGATTCAGCTCCATTTGGTTGTTTGCTTTTCTGTCTGTGATGAAGAATGAAAATATACTTCTGTTTTAAGCGTGGTAAGCAAACAAATGATAGCAATGTACAGGAGGCATTGAAAATGTATAGAATGCCTAAGTATGAGTTACTTAGAGCAACACTGAAAAGAAATATATGCAGGCTTGGTAGGTGTACTTAACCAGAATCATTCTAAGTAAGGAGGGGAGGGACGGGGAGAGGGGGCAGAGATATCATTTCAGTACTTATCTTTATTGATACTCTTGGGAAGCAGAGCTGTGATGAGAAGGGGGTGATAGGGGTGATGCACACATCTCTAGCAACATGGTCAGGAGGCAGTAAGGCAATGGTGGGAGTGGGAAGGGGGACGACACCACACCAATCCTTACCCTGCTAAAACACTTTTTTTTCCCAGGGCTGCTGTGTTCCTCCCACTAGTCTCACCCATTCTCCCCACTGCTACCTCTTGCGGAGCGGGGGAGTGCTAAGGTCTAAAATAGCCTTCTTATTCCTGGCTTTGATGAGTCTAGCTGCTATTTGGCCCTGCATAAATCTGGACAATATTATTGAAAATTCATGTGGTTAGAGGCAAGTCTAGCTTTTGCATAAGTTCACTAATTAAAAAACTTAGATCCTGCTACAAGCAGTCTTTTGAGGTTTTGTGGCATCTCTGTAGTATTCATCAGTAACAGGAAAGCAATGTTATTTAACAGCTTGTAATATATAGGTAGAAAAAGGCAGAGAGAAAAAAAAAACAGCAATCTTTAAGCCACTGTCTTTTTATTCAGGCAAAAGATGCAGATCTCAAACGTATCAAGAAATAATGTATAGGCGGGAATATGATTTTGTCAGCACCTGTGAATATTGATAAAGCTATTTTTATCACTCTAGTGTCCTCAGGATTGGAGACACTTCCTATCAGACCCTTTACAAGTATCCAGAAAAATATGATGCTACTGCAACAACAAATGAGATAGAGGCAGAGGGGAGGATGGGAGTGACAGTCCAGTTGCTTGACCAATTTCTTAGTTTATCTAGTTGGTTTTCCTTTGGACATTGAAGGAAATGGCTTAGCTGTTACGGGATCTTATGTATTAACTCATTCAGATATTCCAAATTAGTTCTTAGCATATCCTGTAGATTGTGGTCTTCTCTATAGCCATTGCAGCTGTGAAAAACAGCAGCAAATCAGACTTCCTTATTTCAGGCTACCAGGCAAAAGCTGACTGTGCCCTACCAGAACAAGATCACTCTCCTGAGCAGAAAACACTGGCCACAAACTCTAACGAGCTGTCTGATGGACAGCAGACCATCAGGATAGACCTTTGCCTGCTTGTTTAAAGCAGTAGAGCGTACAGCTAACCTTGCCCTTGCATTTCCTAATCTATAATCTGCGAGGAGTGCATAATTTCAGGGAAGGAGGAGCCTCATTTCCTCACCTCATTCCTGAATGTTACTGCTTCAGTCTGGTATTTCCTATCGCTCTGGCTCTTTCACAGCATTCTTGCTATGTCTGACATCCTCCTCTTTCCCACGCTTAGATTGTTTTTTATCTTCCTGCTGCTTCTGTGGCCCTTCCAACTCAGTGGCAGAGTATTGCTTCTGGAGATAACTGATGGCTTCCTGCGTCTCCTGCCTCCCCTTCCTTGCACTGCAGGGTCTGACAGCCTTTCCTGCCCTGCAAACCTCCTGCCAGTGGGAGCAGGCTGCGGGGCTGCCTTGCTTGTGTGCTGCCTTTACTGCTTCAGTAGAGCTTTTGTGCCTTGATTGGGTGTCTCCTCCAGCTCATTTTCCTGTATTTTTCCCAAGTTGCAAATCACCCAATATGGATGGTAACTTTTCAGTTACCAATTTACACCCATTAGGGTATTTCCATTTTAATCTGCCAGTTAAAATTCCCGCTCCATATTCTGCATTGTCACTTACATTCCCTTGCTATCTATTATGTCTCTGACAACTGCAGCTTCAAGAGATACTCTAGTTTAACATCACAGTCTTTTTAGAACCTTTTCTTTAGCTCAGTTATAGTCAGAAAAGGTAGCTGTTAGTCATTTGTAGGTTTGCTCTGTAGGTAGGATCTGAATCTAGATTATAATGACATTGAACATCAAAAGTTGTGAAATCATAGTTACATTACCATGGAAAGATGGCAATTGGGCAGTACAGTGACAAAGAAGTGAGAAGGAAAGAGAAAATTAATACATTCACAAGATTTAGGGTATCAAAGGAATACAGGTTGTTTGAGAAGGATAAGGAATGAAGTCATAAATAGGACCAGAGAAAAAGTATAATGACGGGAGAAAAAGGAAGAAGTCATACAGTATAAAAAAAATGTTGCCATATATCTTTTCTGATATATCTATCAGCATATTATAAATTGTGCAAAGGCTGAACTTGAAATCAAAGGAGTGCTAGAAAAACTCCTAATGCTTTAATGAACAGATTATTAAGTACGAATCTGTTATCTTGATGTTAGGTGACTTGTTATGATTAGCAGATCTGAAGATCATCCCTAAACATATTTTATCACGCAAGCAAGACGGAATTCCCCTCTTGTAAGATACAAAACGTTTGCTTTCAGCTAGTATAATATGGTAGTAAGTGTTGTCATCATTACACGTCAGCATTCATACATGCAGAGAAACAAATCCATTAAGCAACACAGAAAGTTGATAATATTACAGAGAAGCCAAATAGAAAACAGGAAATAGCCACTGGAGTTGAGAAGTTAGCTCTGTTACAGAACTAGTGGTTATTACTAATGGTTAAGAGCAGTCCAAGGCATTTTAGCATGTCTTCATTTGGAAGCAAATGTATTTGATAAGGTGTAGACTGTAATAATAGTTGGAGGGGAGTTGTCACAACTGCATTGGAGAACCTCAGGAGGGCGTAAAATGTAAAACTAAAGATTTTCTGCTTCTGATCCTGCGACGTCTACCCTGTTAACTGCTCCCAAAGCATGAGCATATTTCCTGAAAGTGCAGATGGCTGCACTGAGTTTAAGGTGCACACTGCTTTTTCAAGTGCTGTTCATGTGCCAATTGCATCACTTGGAGCCACAGGTATTCTGATGAATGGTCTTGTCAGCACAGTATGGCAGGGAAATGGTCACTGTGAACCACACATGCTGGAAGGAAAACTGGTTTTAAAGTGAGAAAAACTAAAACTGAGGTTTCTCAAGGAATAATTAATTGCTCAATGAAAGTGGAAGGTGGGGATCAGGTCCCAGATCTGTGATTAGGCCTGGAATTTTAGTATTTTTCTGAAGTACAATTTTCAAACAAAATATATTTTCTGGTTAAACTGAAGGATCTTTTACATCAGATTGATCTAACTCCTACTTTCTCTGCTGGCATTTCCTAGTTACAGTGCGTTTGTAGTGTTCGTTCAGCAGTGGTTGTTGATTAACAGATCATCTAGATGTTATTTGTAGAATATTAACAGCATTTATTAAGAGCAGAGAGATCAGATAAGTTTAAACAAGGCTTCTAAATGCTAATACTGCTCTGAACCTATGTAGCTCATGTCCACACCTTGTGATCTTCCAACACTGATGGAGGAGCACCCATCACACAGGCTCCCAACTCTGTGTTGTTAATTCCAGTAATTTTCCACTGGCTCAGTAAAGATTAAGCAGCGCTGAGCTAAACACATAACAGAGGAGAGCCCCTGCTCTGAGGGCAAGACCATATGGTGGTATGTGAATGCAATGCCAAAGCAGAGCAATAGATGTCACGTGGCATGTTATTTCTACCTCAGAATTTGTTACTCTCTACCTGTATTTGCACACGAAATACTGAGTTAAGAGGATATTATTAAAATCGTAATACTAGGAAATGCCTAGCAGGCTGTGCACTTCCCTGTAAGAGACGTAGTTGGAGACAGTGCTATTTCATGGGTACAGTAGGATAACACTGCCCTAAAGAATTGCCTCCTGTTCACGTCCCTGCCATGGAGTTGTTATGTGGTATGGGGTAGGTCACTAGGAGTCTACAGCTGCCTGAATTGCACATGTCCTTCTTTTCTCACCCCTACCTGACTTTTTTTTTTCTGAATGCCAAAGTGAAGCCACTGGGGTCTGACTGTACCAATCTTTTTTCAGTGTCAGCTAGTCACGAAGATCAGTAGTGGCATATCGAAGATGTTATAAAATACTAAGTATTCAGAAAAAAAAAAGCCAAAGTTTATTAGGCATCATGTATCAGGAACTCACCATTAATGGACCCTCTCAGAGTTAATCTGTCTGTTTCTCTTCTGTAATAGAGAATGATTCTTTAACTCATAAAGCTGTTGTCCAAGGTATGTTAAATACCATTTGGAAATGCCCAATACGCGGGTGATAACCAGCTCTGAAAAGCCCCAGAAAGGACTGATTGTCCTGTCTCTAGAGCAGTGTTTGAATGGTGGGTGGTTAATAATGCTTGGGGATACAGAAAGGACAAGATAAGGTATTAAATATTTGATAATTTGTTTGCACTGTCTTTCATGTTTCATCCTATGACCTGCTGGTGACAGAGCTGTAGGAAGAGACTTTGGGGGGCTCTGGCATCTGCTGCAGGCAGCAATCAGCCTGGCTTGTGTTCCAAAGACTCTGTTTCAACAAGACATCTAGGTTTGGGACTTAAATCCAATTTCCCTCATTCTATATTGCGAAGCCTTTTTATTCCATGTGGCTGGAAGTCACAGAGAATTGAAGAAGCCTGGAGGCCTGGATTCATTCCATCAGCCTTCCTTATCTGTGGGCATATGCATGAGGTTGCTGAAATACCCTAGTGAATCCCATTATCACTCATATATTTACTTAGATGTGTGCTTCCATGGCTCCCTGAATCCCTCCCTGGCTTTGCCTGCATCTCTTGCGCGGGGTGGGACACAGGGAGGGAGCTGGCAAGGAGTCAAGACAGCCAGCCTGTGGCTGCCTAGCAGCAGTGAAACCAGCGACGTGTGCTTAAGAATAGCAGCTTTTATTTTTTAACAGCCTCAAACTGATAAGCGCAGACGGGAGAGCCTACTACTGGGAGCAGCTTCCTGGAAAAAAATGAGGCTTATGGTATAGATTTAAGAAAAGGAACAAGGGAAAAGATGGCTAGATGAGCAGGCAGTAAACACTAAAGTTGATTGGAGACTAGGAAACATTTTCATAAAGAATCGTTCAAAAATTTATTGAGTAGCTCAAAGCAATAATATTAACATGTTTTCAGTTAACATACTGAAATGCAAGCAATTTAAATCTTCTGGCTAGAATACAGGATTTCCCTACAGAAAGAGTATTACCTCTTATAGACACACCTAATTTTTTCATCCAACTGATGCTGAAAATGGAGTAAAGATTCAGCAAATGGAAAACATCAAGTAACAGTTCAATCAGTAAAAGAAGCTTTAAATCTGAAGAGTGAAGCAGAAAAAACTAGGAAGTTATGACTTTTACTAATTTTTAGCAATGGTTTGTTCTATGGCTGATGAGAAAGTAAGTGACATGGTTTTCTGTAAATGGGAATATCGGCATGTGTTTATATACTGTGCAGCAATATGACAATGATTAGTTAACTTTTACACAGATGTTTTATTAATACAGCTTTTGGCTCAAACAAAGCACCACAGATAATATTTTTTTTGGTTTTTTTTTTGGTTTCCGTCCAGAGATGGAAATAAAAGTCTCATGCTATGTGTAAATTCCTGTGCTCAGTCTATAGATTTTTCCTGACCTAATTTTGAATTAAGAACAACCAAATAAATAGCAATAGAGACACAGTTAATTTACTCTACTAACATATGGTTGCTAAATGCAGCTCTCGGGAGGTTATAAAATTAATCCATTTTTGCAAGTCACCTGTATACAGTATGATTATTTTACACAGCTGTGTAATGACTTTTTTCGAGTCTCAGATATCCTGGAGTGGATTCCTTCCAATATGCTCATTTTCTTGGTATGTGGATATTGTTGAAGCATAGTCTCTGACAGATATTGACTGAATCCTGCACAGTGTACGTCACTTAGATTTGTTGCATACTCCACTACAGTTCAGGCATCATTAATCCTGCTGAACCTAAAAAATTCACACTGCAGTCTCCTTTATCTCGGAATAAGCAACTGTAGAAATTTTTGTTTATTTTCTGGAAGTTTTTTAGCAAAGGACTAGTTTTAGGAAGTAATTATGGGGTGTGTTTTTAGTGGGTGCATTTGCTAGTGGGTTTCTTCTTCTCTTAGTGCACAATCCAGTTGGTTTTTTGGGAACTAATGCTCCTGGCTTTTTCTCTGTTTCTTTCTCTGTTTCTTTCTTTGTATTTTCATCAAGCTTTCTTCAGACTAAAGCCCATATTTTGTCAGATTTTATTTTTTGACTTAATACAATAATGCTTTATTTCCTGTAATATCTTTTGGCTGTAAGAGACTTGATATTGAAGTATGTCCAACAGTTTTCTGACTTTACTTGTAGGACATTCCTACCCATTTTACATGAATGATAAGCATCAAAACACATGCACATTAAATTAGGATTTGTTGTTAGTCCATTAGCATTAAAGGTCTCTGAAATAACATCTCAGTTATAAAATAGTTTATGGAGTTGTGTCTATAAACAGAGGAACCATCCTCTACTTAAAACAAAGGAAAGAATTGATATATTATGTCTTTTCTGGGCACTCCAAGAAAGAGTGATTTCAGAAAATAGATACTTGCTGTTATTTAAAAACATACAAGGATCTGCAAACTTCTCCTCTCTAGCTTTTTCTGAACAGAAATGGAACAGCAATTACGAGCCACAAGCTTGGAGCACACATATATAACGTGTGAAAGAAAGGGAAAGACATTTTATTTGGATATAAATGTATAACATCAAAACAGTTTCTGTTCTTAAAATGGAATAGCATGTCACATGTTTAATCATGATAACAGAATAGGTTTTGCTTGTCTCTTATATAGAGGTAAGGTGGATGTTGGAATAGCTAGAGATGGATCAAAGCAAAACAGCCCTTATAAGTCAGCTATCAGATGAGATATTTTGGCTTTAAATTCATATAAATTTCTGTAGCAAAGAACTGTAAAATGAAGAGGAATATATCAATTAAGAAAATGCTTTGTGTCAATTGTTACATCTTCCTTGATGTAAATTCCCATTTGCGGGGTGCTTAGAGATTAGCTTTATGCTCCACTTCAGAGGCTTTTTCTTGCTTCTGAGTATGCGAGAGGATCATTCTCGTTTTGTCCAGAAGAGGTTAGGCATCCTGCAGGTGGAGCAATCAGCACGCCGTGAGAGCCATCAGTAGGCTGCCTCTGGCTGCGGAAAGGCCAGAGATGGGCTTATGGAAGGTACTGCGTACTCTGGCCTTGGCTTGGCCAAGCACCTCACCCTGCCTCATCATAAGGGCGCTTTCAGATGGAGCCGCACTGAGAGTCAGCGGACAGGCGTAACTGGATAAACGCCAAGGGCTTTTTCATACCTTCCAAGGAAAATACTGTACTGTCGTGTCCAATTCCTCAAGTTCTCGGTTCTCCTTCCCTGGTCTCCGCGCTTGTGTAAGGGCAGAGTTACAGGGTGGGGACGGGAGGGGTTCAACGGAAAAGTACTTTGTGCTGCCTGTGCTCCGCAGAAGCGACTGACTAAAGGAGGAACTTGAGCTCCCTTACCTTGTTCTCGTTCCTACAATTTCCCAGCTCATGCATTCTTCATCGAAACAGCTCAATTTTTCACTGCAAACCAGTGAGACAGAGGGCTATAAGCAGGACTCTTACTTTGTCCAAGACTAGGGTGTACTTGCATAATGTGTGGAATTTGAGAATATGAAAAAAGCCAGATGTCTAATCTCTGAATAACCTTTTCATTGTAATTCACCTCCCCTCCTCCCATATAGTTTCCAAAGCAAGCATGTATTAATATCAACTGCGGTGATTTCATCCATGTCATTCTTTTTACTAATCATGTTTTTAAACTTTATAAAAACCTTCAACATCTTGTGAAAAAATAAGTATAAAAGTATTTCTGTGTATAGAGGGAACAGCATGGAAGAAACATGATTTACATATCTAGGAAAAGTGTTTGGCAGTTTGCCTCCACTTCATATTAGACTTTGCACTGATGAGTACAGAAACCTGGAAAATATATATATACAATTTAAATTCCAACTGGTGAGCCAGTTGTGGGTTGGAGTGGAAAGATTCACTTTAGAAGGGTAACAGTCACCATTGGATTAATGTTGCTCTCTTTTGTGGGTTGTAGGTGTTCATTCAGGGCAACCCATTGGAGAGGTTATTTGTTTCAGACTAAAGAAATTAAATTCTTGATATGTAATAGCTGCAGAGCAGCTTGGGAAACTGGTGATATATCACATATGACACAAGGGTGAGGCAGCACAGCCCATAGGGATTATGACATATTGCTGTGAATATTCAGAGCTGCTCTTTCCAAAATAGCAGAACGCTGCTGTACCTAGAAAAGTCAGGAAGGATAACTTTTATTCTGAGAAATACTGATTTGAGAGGACACTAAGAATTATTTAAAGATTATTAATTTATTGAGCTGTAGGAATGTCTGAACCAAGGAAGAGCAGGGAAAGCATTTCAGCCTCCAGCCTCCTTCTTCTCCTTTCATAAGAAGTTGGTGTCTGTCTCTGATCCACCTTTGAGAAAGAAGGATTTTTTTAGCTACTTCTGAACAAGTATGTAGACCTGAATTATCAAAGCAAATATGCAGTAACTTGATTCCCAGTGCAGCTGATCCTTAAATGACTGGTCTGTGTACCACATAAAAAGAAGTCATTTATGATACAAAAAGCTTACTTGACTTTGACCTCTGTTCTGAGTGAAAGATCCCTTTTTTTTTATCAATCCAGTAAATCATACCTGATTAGAATAGAGCTTTCTAAAGTAACTTAATTTACTTCTTCAAAAAGGAGCATTCATGGGGCTTTGAGCAACCTGGTCTAGTGGGAGGTGTCCCTGCCCATGGCAAGGGGGTTGGAACTTAGATGATCTTTAAGATCCCTTCCAGCCTCAGCCATTTTGTGATTCTATGATTAAAAGGAAAAAACAAATATTTTCTTTTTCTGATACTTTTGGCCACATCATCCATTGAATCAGTTGTACTTGTATGAAGGTGAGGGATTTTGTAAGCCCCAATTTTGGAAGTATGTGAATTAGTGTGTGGGAAAGGAGGAGGAGGTAGTTGCTTAATTTAAGTTTCTGGAGTCTATCTTCCATTACTAGAGTTCCTGCTGAGATCTGTTGAGAGCTTGTGCACAGGCAAAAATTACTCTGCAAGTTGTTGAGCTACTCAGTGTAGCATGCTCTCAAAATTCATCAGAAAATGGGGAACTATGTCTGTAGAAAATAAACTTCATCCATATCTTGCTGCTTCTCACACTGATGGGGAGCCTGGAGCCATATGTTGAGGTACAATGTCAAAGGAGCCATGCTTTGTGACTGGCTTTCTAAGCCTACCAGATTTGAAAGATACCTGTATTGACTATTAATTTATGAATGAACAAATATTAATTATGGCTTTTAAAAAATATGAACTTTCACTGAACACAGAGTATGTATGTCTTTAATCTGTTTGGGTAAAGCACAAGGGATGTGGAAAGAATATGTCTAACTCCACAGTCAGAGTCCCTCTTCTCCGAAAAGCCTGTTGACTGTTTATTTGACAGTAAATGAGAACCTGACACAATTTAAAATGAATAAATAAATAAATAGGAAATCTATTCTCAGCTAAAAAGTTTCTGAAAGGTAATACCATCTTTTATGTGATTGAAAATATAATGAATAACCTTGTGTCAGCAGTGCTTTTGGTAACTGGGCTTGAACTGATTTTTAACTGTCTATCTTGTCCCAGATCTTTCAGGACCACAGACTCTTACTTCCCTAATCAAATGTGCCAATATGAATGACATGGGTTATTGACATTAAAAACACTGTCTAAATAAAGTTAGATATTCTCAGGCAAATTTTGGTGTGGTTGTTTACTTGTTAATCCGTAAGCCAGGGGTATTTTTTGAGTATCTTGCCTGTAGCAGTAGCTGTATTTCAGTAGAAATTCAAACAAAAGGATATGAAACACATCTATCTTTCAATCCTCTAGAAATGTACCATTCTTGTATACACAACTGTAATATAAAATTCTGGTTTAACTCAGCTGTAATGGTCCCACTGAAAGCAAAAAAACGTGAAATTTATGTTGCAAAAGTGTAAGAGATTCTAGAGAAAGCAGCAATGACGGATCCAAGTACATATGCACTTTAAAATAAAGATTAAAGTGCCACAGGGAGAAAAGCAGTCTTGAGGCAATCCTAGAAATGTTATGACTTATGATAATTCTGGCCCCAACATTGCAAAAATTTTTTGCAACTCTCAAAATTGTGAAATAATTACCTGTGGGAGACTGCTTTTTTCAGATTATAATTGTCATTGTTTCTTTATATAAAGCTCAGTCATGCTCTTATCATACAGAGGAAAAGATGATGTTCATTCTGCTCAAACATTTTTTACAGGCTTAATGCAGAGAATATTGTCTCTTTTCAATACAGAAAGCCAGAAAATTCACTATCCTCCTGTAGCTTACTCTTCAAACAACTTGAAAGAAGAGCTTTTCCTTTTAAATAATTTCCTGCAGTGGTTTCTGAGGCTTGTTCGGTAACGGATTGTCATTTGGTGTGATAAGACTGTGGGAGATTTTATAAATGGATGGTTTATAAGTTAGCATCAAATCCCTGTTCTGTCTAGCCAAACTATACACCCTTGAGTACCCATAAGTCATCCTCTGATGTCATCCTTTAATCTGAGAACTCTTCATAGTTTTGTGTTTGGAAAGCTTAATAAAGCCCCAAATAAAATCTTAATCTGAATTTAAAATGGATTAGAAGTTTTCAGCCTCCCTACACTGTTCCTACCACTGTATTTTCTTACCTTATTCAGCTGTTACTTACAGCTCTTCATTAGAATTCAGATTTGTCTCTGCTAAATTCAGATGAATAAATTAGACTTCATTACACATAATTTACTATGAATTGAACAGACACCAAAAAAAAAAAGCCACAGACTCTAATGACTTATTTACATTTTCTAAGTAAATTGTGATGATATTCTGTGTATTGATTTTCTGTACAGCTTCTGAACACAGATGATGCTACAGAGCAGAAAAAAAGGAAATGGTACATTACAGACAATTTGTGCCATTCCATTTATTCATGAACAGGATACTTTAACCAAATTTCTTTACTATTCTATTGAGTGTCCAAAGAAAAGGTATATTTCAAGTGTTATTTGACAGTAATTAAACATAATCTTGAATTGACATGTTTTGTAGAAATCATTAAGCAGTTAATCTCCATCTTTGTGAAAGACGTACTCTACAGTATGCAGAGATAAATCTAGTAAAATTAGCACAATTAATTTGTGTCTGTTTTTATTGAGAGACAAGGCCTGATCATGAGTTGAGCAGCACAAATATGTCTGACCCTAGCTTTATATTGTCTGTATTCTCTATGGCCCCATGGTAAAGGTGGAAGTTCACTCGCTTGCCTGTCTGTGTTGGGAATTTGATGGTATGGAGCTTGACGTAAAGATCTTTCACAACTTTAAGCACAGTGAAGCCTTTGGCTCATTTACAGGCAGGCGTTCATGTACACATTTTTATATAATCTGTATATAGTTAACAAGAAATCACAAAAGCTATACTCATACTTGGATGGCCAGAAGAGGCTTCTCTGCACACAGTAAAACAGTGAGGGTAGGAACAAACTGCAGCAGAAACAAGCCAAGTCTATTTAGTTCAGCTGAATCTTTCAGAATAGAGCTAGTGGCAGGGAAAATTACCTTCTTTGCTCTAATCGCAGTTCTGTTAATCAAAGTGTAAAAATTGTTCTTCAGCTTTTGTGAAAAAAATAAATTATTTTTTAAAAACAAAAGTTTGGAACAGGAATATAGAAAAAATTCTATAATTATTCTGATAAAATAAATGAAGCTTTTTTGGAGTTGTACATTTTTACTGCAAATACTTTGGAAGCTGTCAAGAGTGTCCTGAAAATGTAAAATATTTCCTGTCTGCAGTTGAACCATCGTCCAGCCAAGCATTTTGTGAACTACGTGAATAGAAAATAGACGTGGAAACAGTTCAAGTAAATTTGCTTTAAACATTTGAGCACCTTTGTTATTATTTTCACCACTTAATGCCTTGTCCTTGTCTTATGTAGGCGTGTTAAATGTAATTTCTTAGTATCTTCCTAGAAATTGAGTCTAAATGGGATATGTTGCGACATTTTAGTCTTTGAAAATCTGTAATGTAGTTTTTGTTCTCACCTTTGTGCTTCCTGTAGTCTTTCAACGCAGGACATCAACTGTTCCAGTACTACAAAATGACTGATTTGGGTCAGAATTGCTCTAAAGTATGAAGTGGTATCATGGTCTCATTTTTGCTGTACAGGAACTGTATGTACAGCAATGAAAATACTGTTATGGAACTCTTTGTTGTGTGTGTGCAGTTTGCAAAGAGTAGCTGAAGCTCCCTGCAACGATGTGTCTGGTTTGCCAGATGACAAAAGACCAACTAAATTCGTATAAAATGAGAAGCATTGCTGTTTGTGAGCCTGTTATTATTCAGTGCTATGCCTTGATCCGTATGAAAATGGCTATGTGTGACCTATAGTCTCCAAAGGCTGCACAGATGTGCATAAATAAGGGGTAAGAACTGCTCAGCAGAATTACAACAGCTGTGTTCATTTCTCACATCAATTTTTGATCAGACCTCTGAACTGGCTATGTTGAGGAAAATTGCAGTTCCGTATGAGATCACATGAGCTGTATTGATATAAGGTCAATCTCTGAATCTCTTTAAGATTTTGCTTTGTATTTTACCTCTCAGGTTGGTACAAGAGGATGTGGGAATGGACATCCCCTTTGCTGAGGGTGTATTAAGCCCCGGTTCCACAGAGATGAGACCCGGTGAGAGAAGCTCTTACTCATTTTCTTAATTATATTATTTTTTCTTAATATATATTATTATATTATATTGTATTTTCTTAATTATATTATATTATATTTTATTCCCTTGGCATTTAATTATGCAGCGAGAAGAATGTTTCTGTGCTGGTAAAGAATCAGTTCAGTGTTAAACAGAAAAAGCGTTAAGTATGCTTTATTTAGTCAATTTTCTTCTTCACTTGAGAAATGATAATTGTAGTGTGCCGTTTTCTCTTGTGTATTGTTGTCATCACTCATTTAGTCCTTGTGAAGTTTAAGTCATCTCTATTATTTATCTTACATTTGACTACTGTCTAAGTGAACTAAGTTAGCATTGGAATACTTCAGACTGAACAGCTTGAAAAGTGCCGCACAATACAGTGGCAAGGGGCAAAGCCATGCCTAGCTTTTGTCTCATTGAAGACTACTTTTATTTAGGACCGATTAAGAGACTCAGAGGTATTTTTATTTCTGTTACTGTGTCTAATAAGATATTGTATAGTTAAAATTAAAGAAATGGCTACCTGCAAATCAGCACCATTTGAATGGTGCATAAGTGCACCATTCTTATGCAGCAAGGGCATAAGAAATATTTACAGGGCATTTCACTCTTGTGAATTTCTCCAGGATTCAGCAATGTCTTGGTTCACAACTAAAATGATTTGCATATTGCTCCTTAAATTCTTAAACAATCTGGGTCAGAGCATATCCAATGCTTCATTTTTGTCTGTGGATTGCAAGAAAATCTGGATTTTGCATAATTTAAGAGCTCGCAGCTACATCTGCCATTGCTGTAGATGCTTGTTTTATTCTTCTAAATATTAATGTTGATATTTGTGTTTTATGTTAAGTGGTCTTAAATGGCTTGGTGGTACTAAAAATTGATCTGTCCCAGTGTGTTTGAAGGTGATTCTTAAGTGTCTGGGAGATTAATTGTATGCGGAGGAGATCAAGTTCTTTTTTTCTTCCTCTTTTTTCAGAACCTCCCAATTCTCTTGATCTTAACGGTTCCCATCCCAGAAGGATAAAGCTCACTGCTCCAAATATCAACCTCTCTTTGGACCAGAGTGAAGGGTCTATTCTTTCTGATGATAATTTGGATACTCCAGATGAAATTGACATCAATGTAGATGACCTTGACACTCCTGATGAAGCAGACTCTTTTGAATACACTGGGCAAGGTAACGTTCTAGAATGAAAATGTAGAGCTCATCTCTGTTTCTTTCTTTACTGCTTACGTGATAAGTCTCATGTCTGTCAGGCTATGAATATGCTTAAAGCATTTGAGGCTTAATGCTAGGAGTCCAGATACTTTTACTGTCCGCTATATTTCAACCTTTCTTCCCATATGTAAAGTAATACTTATGCAGAGAGCTGAAAGAAATAGTACAGCTGACCAAATAAAGTGAGAAGAGCTACGTAGAGAGAATCAAATTCAAAGTCCTGTCTTTGTCCAGTACGCTAGGACTTGCCTGAAAAGAGTTGTCCAAGAAGCAGAAGGCAGTTGCTGTCTGTTGTAGAGAACACTGTAGCTAACTGCACATTCGTGCAGCTCTGGCCAGCTCCAGATTACGATTACGTCAATAGCACGTAGGCATATAACCTCGTGTGAAATATGTTGGCTGACATAATCTGCACCAAAGAGCTTGCAGTGTATAAATGAAGTAGACACAGCGTTGTGGAGAGGTCTGTTGGTAGTGAGAAGAGTCTTTTTATACCCGTGGAGAGCTGAAACCAGGAAGGTATGTGCATGGCATGATAAAGGTAGCTTAGATGATGGAACTGCAGAATGCCTCATTCCACCAATTTAAATATGCTCTCTCAGCAGGGCTAGTTGCACACGGTGTACACAGTGTGCACAATGGATACTTCACTCTTCCTGTAAAGTTGTTTTGCACTGTCTCACTCCCTGTACTTACCCTCATGATGTGTGAAGTAGGGTGTTAATGTTCATCGCTTGCTAGTACTTTAAGAACCATGTAAGAACTGTATTCACTAATATAAATACATAAAGATTGTAAGTTATTTGAGGGGAAAATTAGTGTGACCATTTTACAGTCTACTACAGAAGAAAATCTTTAAAAATGGATCTATTTAAATGGAATTGTCCCTTGCATTTAAATTCTCTGTTGCTAGTGAGGTCACTAGAATTTAAAAATTGTATGTTCTTTTGAGCGTACAAGGACAGTTGCATCAGTTCAAGTGATATTGCTAAAGAGGCATTACTTTGTACCCAATCATGCATGAGGGTCTCTAATGTCACTTCTCATTATAAGGCCGATTTCCTTATGGGTATCTGCAGATCGTAGTGATGAGTTGCTCTATGGTTAGAATCTTTTGTAGCAAAGGTTAAAACTAACACACACACACACACAGAGCAGTGTGTGCTTGCAGTTTTAAACTGTTGTGGCCACTGTGTGAGAGCAAAAATCTGTCAGCAGTGGAACAGATTTTGCCTTTAGGCCCTCAAGTAAATAAATTCAACTCCAGTGATTTTGGTGGCAGTTATAGTTATGGCAAGGATCACTCCACAGCTTTTTTTATTGCTTTCTACATGTGATGATTCATTTCTTTGCTAAGGTTGAACCAGTTTCCCTGAACTCCTAAGTGAAGAAGAACTCAAGGTGCCTGTCTTTTAGGTGACATTTTTACAGTTGTGTAGTGTGATTTTAGACATAATTAATTGACAAAATGTCCTCCACTTAGATGACCCAGGAACACAGAGTAGAAAAGGAAAAAAATACCACATTTTATCAAAATAGGCCAGCAATAAAATAAGTAGGCTATATATTACGTAAGTCTGATAGCTAAAGTGTAGTCATAAGAACTAATGCAGAATGGTTTATTTGCATGGCAAATAGCCTTTGTTACCTTTGTATTTCTATCATTCTGCTATTAACCAGTATGCACTCTGCTGTTACCAGCACTCACGATCTCCCACAGATCAGTGTTTCTAGACTGCTGTGCCAAGCCCAGGGAAGTAAATACTGAAAAGAGGTAGCTATCGAGATTGTAAAGACTAGTGAGTTTTAGCTTGTGACTTCAGCTCAGACTGCTGAACGCCCATTTGAACTGTAAAAGGTTACTGAGAAAAGCAAGAGTGTTGTCATGATTCAGGGGTCCACCTTATTGCTGGAAAACTGTAATACAAGAAATATTGAAGCCCATTTGTTTAAAAGAAAGATGCAATGTGCAAGAAAATAGATGAGTGTGGAAATACCAAAGTACTTGTCTTAAGCTAGCACCTAACTTATTTAGGGATTGGTCGATCATCAGTTTCACAGGGGGTTTTTTTGGCACTAATACCTTGCATTTAAACATTCTCTTTCAGAACCTTCTCTTGTTTCTGAAATGAGCTTTTTATGATTATTACATTAGATGACATGAAAATTGCTTTCTGAAAAACATATGTGCATACAGGTGAATGCCTCCCCCCAATCAGTGTTATTAGGAATGCAAAAGAGTGTTTATTGTTTTGTCTGCAGATGTTTATTTTCTGTCTGAATTTCACACTGGCTCATCTTTCTCTGCAAAATCAACACACCAGGCAGTAAAGCATAGACGTTTCTTCAGGAGGAGGCGATCTGGTACTATTTCTATAAAAAATAATTCATTTGGCCAATTCCAGCATTGTTAAGTTTTATCAGGATCTCTTTTCATCATTTTTCATTATTTGCAGTTTCATCAACAACAAAAAATTACCAAACCCCGAGTACAATTTCAGCGTTAGTCTGACAGTTACCTAGCCCAGCCTCTTTTCACTAAAGGTGTTCTGCCAGCTACAGTTCTCTCCCTCAGCCATGCTCTTTCTACCCTCTAAGGAATCAGATGACTAGACAGTTTTCCTAGGCTGTTCTGATAATCCCATCTGTCTATTCTGAAAGCACCTGAGCTACATAATAGCATCCCGCCGAGACTCTATACCCTTAAAGGAATGGACCGTCTTGTCATGAGCTGTCAAAGTTTGCATAGCTTGACTGCATGCATGTAGTTCCCATATTGTTTCCTACAGCACCTTTACAAGATTAACATGATACAAAATTGCATTAATGTATCTAGGTTTGGAGGGAACAGTGTTATGCATTTTGTAAGCTTGTTCCCAATGTCACAGAATATGTAATATTTCAAAACTGAATGCTAAGTATATTATTAAACACCATGACATTGTACACTGAGAAGGCATGAATACGTACTTCAGTGCCACAATATAATCTACTAAGCAGCAACTCGTAAATCAATTTGAAATGGTATACTTGAAAAAAAATCACCTTTTGCAGTCTGTTCTCCTTCCTAGCCTTCGATGTCCTCAAACTCCCTTTATTTGCAGTTCCTAAGAAAAAGGGTTTATGTGGTCACATTATATATGCACATGTATGTATTTCTTGATCTTCCACCCTTTTTCCACCACTAATACAATTTTACTTGAATATGTTTTTAACTCATTGGCTGGTCAGACAGTGAGGTAGGAGGTAAAATATTATTGATTTCTTGCAAGATTCCAGCAGGCATGAATCAGGTAAAGAAAAGAATTGGTGATAGACTCAGCTTTTATTGCACCTGGGAGAATTTGCCACAGAAAGGATGACCTTCCATCAGTATTATTTCTACTTTCTTACTTTCTACTAAGGACAGAGAATATAAGAGAGGCAGCAGTAGAAATTCAGACTTCATTAGTACTACTGTAACAAGAAATGTGTGCTCAACTTAATATATGTAATTTTTAAAAACTGCAAAGCTTTTTTGTGGGCTTTGAGGAACTTGATATTTCTAAAAAAATTGGTGGAATTATGGCTTTTAATGCAAAAATCCGTTTTACAAATTAATAGAACATTATTGTGTATATGCTAGTAGGTTCTATGTTTGTAGACACATGTGGTATGTACACAGTATACTATCTTTTTTTCTGATTTCATAAAGATAAAAATTTTAATTCGTAAGGTAAACTGATGTGTTTTAAGGATCATATACTTCCATTTGCAGTGTTAATCAAAGAGGCAGCCCAAGATAAACCAACGTAGAAAGGTTTGAGGACTTCTGTGAAACATTGTGTTCTTCACTTCTTCTTGTCAATTAAAATAACTTCTTTGAGTTTATTCCTAACTTTTGTAAATCTCTCTGGTATTTTCAAATAAGCTGTCTGATCAGCTTTTTATGGACACACATGTATGTCATTATCTATTTCACTATATCTTTGTTTACTGTTACCTAGCTTATTGACTTACATGGTCAAATTCTGCTTTTACTATGACTGCAGAACCAGAAAAATACTTTGAAAAGAACAGTTGTTTTTATTTGTTTATTTCAAATATGTATAATGCATAAAACACGTAGAATCTGTACTATGAAGATAGGTTAATAATATGCATATAGCCACAAGTCACAGGTGCTTCAGCAAGAATAATGGTATAAAATAGAGATTTTTTTTCTTTTTTCCTGATGGAAAAAACCAGTATGTTGTAACAATAAATAAACAAAGAACTTAAATAATTCCAGCTGTGGACAGAATCACCCTTCATATCACTTTCACTGTAACTGGCTATTAAGTTTGAAGAACTGGAATGCAGTTAAATTTGTTGTTAAGAGCCATCTTGTCAACGTGCAATGGAAATGTAAATGTTGTTAATTGCTTCACAGCTTTTCTGAAACTAAGAGTATCCAGCAGAGAGGCTGTGCTGTGTGACTTCCTAGTCTCTTGTCAGCCATGCAGTTTTTTCAATTGTGACAATTGTGTCTGTGGACTACACGTATCATTCTCTCATGGGTGCTGGTATGAACAGGCCCGATTGCTTGGCTGCTCAGTCCTTCTCTTCTGGGAGGGAACTGGTATTTAACCTCAACCGAAAGGCCCTGAAGGAGGCAAATACTGCACTTAAGGTATATGAGAAGTCAGCATTATCTCATAACTGAAGCAGAGGAAGATGGGCATCCTTCATATTTGCTGGTGCCAGATATGAAGACATTGGAGACAAATAGGGAAAAAGTTGAGAAACTGTCGCTCTGCGGTAATTTCCCTCTAGACAAGAAGCATCGCTGTGTTCACTTTTAGTTCCCTGTTTTGCTTTTTAGTATAGTTCTTGTAATTGCAACACAAAGGCTTTCAGAGACCTACAGTGCAGTACTTCTAGTGAGCAGCTAGTTTAACTAACTGGATGCAAAAATGTGAAAATCCCTTGGCAGTATTCTGCATAGCGATAATTGCTGCTCTTCTTTTTATGTTCATAATGATGAAAAGTTTGAAAAAATCCAAAAACTCATTTACTGACTCTAAGATGATCAAATTCTGCTCTTATTTATACCAGAGCAGACGCAGCAAAAATGCAGTTGGTTTCAGTCATCAATTTCAAATGTGTGTAACAGAGAAAATATTTAGAGCTTTTACAGGAAGATGTAATATATCCAATTTTATTTTTCAGAAGAGCAGACTGCTACTAAGGATGCTTCCCAGGAGGAGTCTGAATCAATTCCAGAGTACACAGCTGAAGAGGAGCGAGAAGACAACAGGTTATGGAGAACAGTGGTTATTGGAGAACAAGAACAAAGAATTGATATGAAAGTCATTGAACCTTACAAAAAGGTCATTTCACACGGAGGTAGGAAAACCCTGAATGCAATTTTTAGATTGATGTAAAAAATCATACTTTATTGAACATGATTTATTTCTATTTTAGTTCAGTTATTATACTGGCAAGGGGAGGGAGACTTTATTTTTCAGCCATGGCTGAAATCAACCCGGCTTTCAATTCAGTGTGACAACAACTAATGAGTATTTTAAATACAAAGCAATTTCAGGAGCAACAAATAAGCTGACATACATGTGTCAGTAACAATCTGGTCATTGTAGGCTCAAACTGCCTTAGAGTAAAGAAAAAAACTTTTGTCTTATAGAAAAAAAAATTGAAAACTTTATTCTGTGGATATTGGCAGAAGTTTTTGCACAAGGAAGTATAGTACTCTGTGGTTTGTTGAATGACATATGAATGACAGATCTAAACAAGCAGAGTGGCAAAAGAAAAAAAAATAGAGTTTTCCCTGGGGCTTCCATTCATCTGGCTAAGCTCCTTATGTTATTTTTCTGCCATTTATAGTTGTCAGCAAACAGGATTTCACCAGCGACTGTTTAATGGGTTTTTTTCATGTAATTTGTTAAAGATTATCAAATAACATATAAAGGAAAACATTTAAAGTAGGGAAGTGAACCTCATGTGCTTGCTATATCGTCTCCTTTGCTCATCTGCTCCCTAGCTTCCTCAGATAATTTGTAGTTCTGGTGTTGCTAGCACGTTTCTGTATAAATTAATTCAAATGTATAAATATTACTATAGACAGTGAAGGAAGAAAATGAAACAAAGCTTTTTAAGTGCTGTTTCCTTGCTGTCTCAGGTTTAGAGTATCTTTGGATTCTATATGTTTGGGGGACACTGTTTGCCAGCTGCTAAGTAGGGTATTAAGTAAGGATGAGATTTTCCATTCCTGCAAAAACTGGGCCAGGTAACTTAGCATCTCAGGGGTAAGATTTGTGAGTTTGTATGAGGATGCTTCTGTCACAATGTTGCTGATCCGCAACATCATTTAAAGGTAAACCATTGTTAACCAGTATATTTTCAGTTTTGAATTGCTATCTGGTAAAAGTGACATAAATAAATTATGCTTAATTATATTACTTGAGGATGTGGTCCTCAAATTTGCACTTTTACATTAAAAGCAGCTAAATGCTAGCCTACAGATGTTCACAGTGGCCAGTGTGCAAAAGGTTTAGTTGGAATTAATAGAGATGTTTAAACCTCCAAGCATTTTTCCACTGTAAAAACAACATCCAAGATTTATGAATGTATGACACCTCAGACACAGTTTAGCAAACAGACACAGATGGCATAATTTAGGAAACAAATATAAAATATTTTGAGGCTTTGCTAATGGTGTTTATTTATATGGTTTTTGTATGCTGTAAACTAGTCTAGGTACATTTGTGGTGAAAATTGTCATCTACAGTTCCTACTAGATGCTGATGTATAAATTTATATCAGCTTTTAAGAAAAATAAATACCGGTCCATTTTAGTGAGTGGAGAAGTAGCTTTTAATTGAGCACTGCTTGACTGTTAACAAGGACTGGTTCTAGTGGTAGACATCTCTGATGGCAACTATGCATTAGTACATAATATTGTGCACTTATCGATGGAAGTCTAGGTCATTCAGCTTGGTTCTCAGTGTAAAATAATCAGGATTCAAATTTTGCATGTCTGACATCTTGTTTTGTTAGATCACTTAACAAACTTTATGTTTCCTTTCCTTTTAAATGGGTGCTGGTCAGTAACTTGGCCCTTGTGAAAGAAACGGTGTGAGATGTAACAATAATTTCAGCCCACCACTGGCTATATTGGAAATTTTGCCTGAAATCTAGCCATATCAAAATGAGTTAAGGACTAGATTACATTCTTTGTTTATGAAATGGCAGACTGAAGATGTGAAAATAAAATCATTTTGATGCATGGGTCAGAGGAAGACTTTAGACAGCTTGAACAGTTTCTGCAGTCCGGCAGCTAGGTCTATTCTGTATGATGTTCTCTTTGGCAATACTTTAGTGTCTTTGGAGTGCTTTGGAGGGCCAGAAATTTTTCCTTTAACCTCAAGATTCAGAACAGATTCTGGCTAAAATCAGTTAATTGCAGGTCAGGTTAAGCATCTCATCTCTTGATGATTCAGTGATCTACTGAACATTCCTCCCTGCCAAAAGACAGATAACAGCAAATGCAGAGTCTAGAAGGTAGCCACAAAATAGGAAAGAGGAGAGTAGACTTGGCAGTCTAGGTGTGAGAATGCCTTCCACATGTGTTGATGGAGACATTTCTTAGCAATCTGTCTCTGCGTAGGCTGACTGGGAATTTGGGCAAATGGCTTTTACTGGCTTCTAGTGATGAATTAAAAAGCACTTCTCCCTTGGGTGAACATTCCTTGTCTACAAGCATGCGTAAGAAAAAGTGGCTTAGATTTATCTGTGGGTTTTTCTCCTGTGTGCTCTTAGGTGGCCTGCACATAACCATTTTGCTTTACATGAACTGCAAACAGTGCTGTGTAATTTAGTGGACACACCTGCCACGATGTGTTCTCGCTGCCAAACTCCTGAGACAGCTGCACAAATTGCTTTATGGCAGCATGATGTAAATTGTCTTGTCTTTTAAGGATTTTTAAATTTATGGAAGGAAGGAAATCTCCTCCCTATTTGTAAAGCTGAGGGGGAGGAAATACTGCTTTATTCCGTAATGATTTACCCGAGGGATGAGCTAGGATGGGATAGGTGAAATGAGTACTGCCTCGTTGAAAGTATGAAGGTCTATTGAGACGATGGAAATGTAACAGAGATTAGTATTAAGTGATGAGTGTGGGAGGTGGAGTTCTTTTCTCTTTGTTTCTTTTGAGAAGACTGGTATATTCCTTCATGTCAAACTTTTAAAAGCTGAAGGCGCTGAAAACACGACTGGAGTTTCTTCCCCCTCCCTGTGTATGTCCTTGCTAGAAAATGCAGTGCTACTCTTTGAATTTGGCCTCGACATCTTCACTGGGACACCAAAGTCAATAATGCACACATATATCTATAGATACACTGTTCATATGTACTGGATCCTAACATGACCTGGAGTTATGACACATCATGCCACGTCACATGGTTTGAAGTGGTTATATCCACATTGGCTTGAACTCAAACCCTAATCCTGAGCTCTTCTTCCTGTCCATGTCCTCTAGCAGGATGGAGAGCAACACTGCACTGTGGGACTGGAGAAGACAGTGGAGATATGCTGGGCTGCTGTTGTATAGTGGCTTCTCTAGATCTGGAAGCCCATCTGTAGATTAGCCAGCCTTTGGCCTTTGAGAGCCAGAAAAAAGGCTACTTCACAGTGCTGTGAAAACAAGAGATGCCAGGATCATGGAAGGACAAAAGACTAAGGACAAAAAGCTTCCTGCAGTGTTCAAATAATTCTTCAGTGGATAAGGTCTAGGCTAGCTGGCATTCTCGACCCAGTGTTGGTGTTACCATCAACAATATGTGTTATCAGCTTATCCAATGTATTATATTTTGCCAAATCTACCAAATTAAATTCAGAAAGAAAAAAGTCCAGCATAATCCTTCAGCATGTTGCTTTTATGGTTTGAGGTAAAACAGAACCAACTTTCTGTGCAGTAATTTTACATCTTAGCTAGGCCTCTTCTAACTCTCTGACATTAACAGCATATTGTGGAGAAAACTGCTCATTCTCATAGTGATAAGACCAATGTTTGTACTTCATGACAAGGAACGGTACGCAGAGAGGCTCTTGCTTATACTTATTGCTATAACAACCAAGGTCAGCCAATTTCATTATTTGCCCCGTTGGAGGGTTGGAAATGGAAAAGGCGTAGAAGGGTCCCACCTGTGGGGAGAAGCAGACAGGAGAGGTGACCCAAACCTGACCCACAGGGTATTCCATCCCATCTGCCCCATGCTCAGTATAAAAGCTGAGGGATCAAAGGGTCAGCGCTCTTTCCTCAATGGCCAGTGTCCAAAGAGGACCCTGTCTATTCATCTGCCTGTGATCCAAATCTGTGTGTTGCTGGCTCCAGAGCTGGAATCCGGTTCCCATCCATTGCTGAGTCCAGTCTGGGACTTCCCCAGTGCCTGCTGGTGACGTCATCCTGGGAGCTTGATATGGTTTTATATATACTGTATCAATTTCATTATTTCCTTTGTGATTTTTATATTAATACTTCATTAAAGTAGTTTAGTTCATTCTAAACGTGTAAATCTCCTTATCTCTTCCTCTCCTCTCTTTACAGAGAGGGGGGAAGGGCCATCTGTCATTCTGATTGGGCAATCCGGCCAAAACCATGACAGATTTATTGACGCTCAGCGTGGGCCTTGAATGGAGCTCGACCAGATAGATTGTCTGAATAGTTTGAATTCCAGCTTGCTCAGAGAGAACAGACAGCTCACATCATGTCATTCTTATGCTATATGTTCTATCATATTTTTAGAGAGCTTTGTATGAAGTTAATTGATGCAGTGGTGTTTAACTGGTCGAGTATATTGCATGGTTTATTTATTCTTTGTGTTTGGAAACAATATGGCTCAAGACAGGAGACTTACTTCTGACATGCACATTTTTCTCTCAGAGATTTATCCTTCTTTTGCTCCCCTTCGTAACTGGGGAAGCAGTGGTGTTTTCCTGGCCTTTAAGGAACAGCTGAGAACCCTGAATGAAGAGTGCCTCTGTGCATGTCCTTATGACTGGGATAGTGTTAAAATTAATCAGCTATGGTTCTCCTTGGCACGGAGGACTTCATGGGCAAGTGCATCGAAGCACCCATATTGTCAGGTATTCTGGATTCTTTGAAGATATCTACAAAGCCATGTAAGAAATTACTTCCTTGGCATAGCCATCTTATCCTTATTTCAGCTAGCTGAGACTCAGCTTAGGTGTTGAATGAGAAAGGAGAAAACAAACTAGACCGTCACTCTTCCCTGCTTAGCACAAATGGATTGTGTATTATCTCTGTCACTATATCTTAGAGAATTTTGCTTTGTTTGGCTGGCTACAATCAAAAAGTTCCATGAGCATTTGAGTTAGGCTTGGATACTGCTCTCTAGTATCCAAAAAGCACTGTAAAAGTCTTAAAATCTCCTTATGAAAGTGTTGTATAGGTGCCAGTATTATCCTTTAATTTTGTTGGGAATGTGCTCCTCTCTCCGAGGGAGAATCACAATTTCCTTCACAAACATTATCATCTCTCCCTCATGATTGGTTTCTCCTAGCCTCTTTTGAAAGGCCTTCAAGTCGTTCTCCGAGTATATCCAGCTTCAGTTTCTGTGCATCATTAGTGCTATCTACCTACAATGATTTCTACGGCATCTTTATAAATTGCCTCCTAATTGCATATACCTTTCAAACAAAACTTTCAACTGAAATGCAGGAGTGTTTTGTATTTATTATTAATAATAGAGAAATCTGTAGCAGCTGCAAAGGATTGTGGAGAAGATTAACCAGTGTTAATCCATCATGAAAAAGAAGTATTTTCTTTTGGGTAGCAAGCAACTGCCCTGGGCACCACAACAGTAGTACTGCAACTTTGAGGGTTTACCGCTATCGTTAGGCAGTGGTGCAGTCCAGAGAGTGCCAGGTTTGGACAACTGCAGTGTTCAAGGTGAAAAAGTATTCTATACAAAACTTGCAGCAGAGGATTTAACCAGTCCCCAAGAGCTTTTAAGCTATAGTGGGGTGCAGTGATAACTGTGATTCCTGAGGTCAGTGGAGTTGCACAGACAACTGGGATTGGACTGTGAGACTTTGTGAAAAATCCTTCTAAAGATGCAGGATAACAAATGTATTTTCTTTAGCCCCTTATTTCTTAGCCTAAGGTGAGCATTCAGCACATGATAGCTGTAGAGAAGCAATGAACCATGACTTTAGATAAGATTGTATTACTTACAAAGCAGAAAAAGGGTTTTTTGCTGGTCTCTGTAAAAAGTTTACTAATAGTTGTGATAAGTGTGTTTTTCAGAAATTCAGCATAGCTAACTGTCCTACTTCTTATCACTTGCTGATAGTTCATACATTTTTGGTCTTCTTCAGCAGTAGACATAACCATTCTATTCCAGGACTTTCAGATTTCTTTTTAAAATCTATCTTGTTAAGAGCCTTTGACAAAGATAAAAATGCCTTTTCGTTTTTTTCCACAGGATACTATGGTGATGGCCTGAATGCTATCATTGTGTTTGCGGCATGCTTCTTGCCAGACAGCAGTCGAACTGATTACAACTATGTCATGGAAAATCTTTTCCTGTGAGTGATATGGGAACAATATGACAGAGTCTTTCGAGTTAGTACTTAGAATTATGTAATGAGAGATAACCTGTCTTTAATTAAGAGGTAATTTTGGTCATTAGAAGGGGAATGATCTGAAGGAAAATAGCAGTTTTAGATAAACTGCTCAGTGGAGTATTATTTTGGTATTCTTTATTTACCATCCCAAATGAAGGCATATTTGTCAGGACCAATCTAACCGTATTATCTCCCATGTCAAGGAATGCCGTATCTTCAGCTTCTTGGGTCTACAATCATTGCACTGTTTCACTAGTGATGTCCAGCCCTAGAACAATCAGTGGGGACTGAGGCCACCAGACTGGTTTTCAGTGTTCATTGTTTATTATATATTCTCATGATGTATACCATACTTTTAATATGTGCTGTGGCTGTGTTTAGGAGTCACAGGACCATTTTGTGACACTTGTTTTAAAAATACAGGATAAATGACAGTTGCTGACACAAACAGCTCTAAGTATTTTGCTTGACTCCAGCTGCTTCTGATTCAGTTATAAGTGGCAGGGGCCAGTTGCACAAGACACAAATTTGACCACATGAACCCAAATTTATCACAGGAAAATTACTCCTAATAGCAATGTGGTTTGGCAGCCAAAAATTGTGAAGGCAGCACTCCCTGAAGTGCCTCCAGCTACTTCCACTTACAGCTGTTAAAAAATCAATCATTCCAGCATTTTCTGTGCTAAAACCCAGTTAAGTAATTTCTAAAGCCAGCAGAGGCCTGGCCTTTGCCATTTGCAGCTTACAAGGCATGAAGATCACAGACCCAGTCTCCTTAAAACTCCAGTTGTTGAAGATGCGTGTGGTGACAGCCACTGGTGACAGCCAGTGCCTTCTACATTGTGTCTACTTGTGAAAAACAAGATTGGGTGCTTTAGTTTCAGGTCAGACCAGCTGCCAGCATTTGTCTGTTAGAGCCTCATAGACCCCCATGTCATCTACAGTAACTGATTTACACAATGCCCAGTGATTCAGAGGGGAGGAATCACTACAGAGGTTTTAAATTGATAACTGGGGAACAAAGCTGAGAGTAACTGTGAGTGACATTAAGTAGTTGTTCTTTGACGTCACCCAAGACCCTTGTTCATAGATAGAGCTAGTGGTAAATGGACTTTGCAGAGAAAGCCTTTTCAAGCCTTAAGAGACTTTTCCACATCACTTGAGGATATTCCCAAAGTCAATTTTATAACTCACTGTCTTTTTCTGGGGTGGTAGTATACAAGAGAGCTCAGGTTGGCTGTGAACCTTCTGCTTATTTGAAGGCTTACAGAGTCTTGGTTCTCTGTAAGACAGCAAGAAAAGGGAAAATCAGATAACCCCTTTCTTTCAGTTGTAGCCCTATTAATTGCATTGAAATAAAGGGAGTGCAACAGTTTACAATATATCAAATAATTGATATATTTAAATATTTGTGAATTCTTTACTGTTGAATTATTTAGAGGTCTGGAGAGAGCTACAAATCACTAAATCTCTTCTCATTTTTAATATAGCGTGTTTCTGATAGATAATTGTGTACTTGCAGTATATAAGCCACTGCTAGTTTCTGATTGACAACTGTCCTCAATTGTTCATGAGTTTTGCAGTTACTTTCCCTTCTGGTTTCCTTTCACATTTCCAGTTGTCTTGTTCCTGTTTGTTACCTTGACTAATCCTCTAAAACTGCCTTTGAAGAGTCAAGTTTGAGTGAAAGCTCTTGAGACAGCATCTTCTCAAGCACTTCTAGATGATGCAGATCCACACAGAACATTCTGCTGTTTCGTTTGTGGCTACCTGATACAGTACAGAGATTAAAAGCTTTTTAAAAGAATCACAACTGGAAAAACTACACTTTGAAATTCAAAACCAACACTTCTTGCTTTTAGAGTGAGAGAAGTGTTCTAGTCATTGAGAAAAATTCTGTCCATCTTTTCAAATAATAAAGAAAAGGCAGTTATTACCAAATAATAAGAAATTACCAGTTAGGTAAGGTTTGCAAGAGAGCTCAGCATCCCTAAAATGGCAAATGGTCTAATTCAACCCACAGTGAATAAGAGCTGTTGAGTATATAAGTGAGATCTGACTAAAAAACTAGGAGAGCCCTTTTTGTCATAATACTCCTCTTATTCCTGATGATAAATATCCGTGATTGTTCTTACTATAACTAAATCCATAAAATTCACAATTCCCTTTGCACCTGGGCAAACATAGCCATTTTTCAGACTGTCTCTTTTCTATAACTGAAAGCCTTGTAGTGTTTTCAGAAGTACTTACACACACTTTTCTGTAGGTTTCAGTGTCTAAATGCCTTTAAAGCACTAGATGTTGTGCCCTATGGGACAGGCTAATTTCATAACCTGCCAGATAGTCAGTAGGTTCAGTTAAATTAAGCTTTTTGCATCAGAATGTCCATACAAATGTATGCTCAGGATGTCCCTCGCTTTGATATTTCACTGTTAGACATGAGCCTTTACAAATGTCAGGCAAAAGCAAGGAATGCGCAACTGCAAGGTGAAAAAGAGAGCAGTGAAAAGCACTGAGTAGTCATTTAGATAGGATTTATCAAATGCATGGAGCTGGTCTGTTAGTGGCTGCCTACTTTATGCCCAGGTGAAATAAAACTCTCTGGTGAGATCTAGATTTCCCACTCTTCTTTTAAAGAAACTGCATCTTAAGGAATTTAAGGGTCAGATTAGATTGCAAGTCATTCCCATGCACCTGTGAAAGGGGCCATTATGCTCAGGGATAGAGCTGCCTTTTGTAGTGAGCACTCAGGCATTCAGGTTTTTAAGGTGTGACTTGTTGTTTTTCACTGTAGATTTTGCATACCTGTGCCTTGGGGCTGGATGGTAGAGAGAACAATTTGGACATTCCTCTGATACACAACTCCAAAGTGGGGTAGGGACTACAGAAACCTAGTGGAGCATCTGCATATATAGTCCCGGAAAAAAATTTAAAGCTACCATTTCATTTCACTGAGTACTGTGCTCCTCTAGGTAGGGTGAGTTAGGCCCCAAGAGCACTGTTCTGTCTGAATTATCACTGCCGAGCTGAGGAATTTAATGAGTGTTAGGAGTGTTTAGCTCACAAAATTAAGTGATGCCATGGAGTGCTCTGTCCCGTCAGAAGGCAGGCTGATGGACAAGTTTTATTAGCCTTGAGATTCAAAGCATTTGTATTTAGCAGCCACAGACTCAGTAGCAGTAGTGTGATGATCACAAGAATTACCATTATCTTCTCCAGACCCTTATTATTTTTGCATTGAAAAAACATGACAATTAATAGTGAAGAAAAGTTTCTCAACGGTTAATCTCAGAAGTTCCTGGAACGTCACATGGTCCTGCCATGGTCTCCCTTCCAAAAGCTTATGATTTTATGCCCTTTTAAGAAAAAGCAAAGTCACCTTTGAGATTTGAAAACTCACTATGAAACTGTATCTTTGTTAGGAAGCCACATATTTATGAAGATGCAGATAAGATTGTGGTCTTCTAGTTATACATCTTCAGGTGGCGTGGCAACTAGTGCTAAAAGTCTGCATTGGTTTAAAGGAAAGCTTTGTCTTGTCTTGCTTAGTCTGCCATGATTTATTCGTGGTAGACCGATTTAGTTTGGGCTTAAGTGGACAATGTAAAGAATGTGCTCACTTCTGTACTTTTACCAGCTATGTAATCAGTACCTTAGAGCTGATGGTAGCTGAAGACTATATGATTGTCTACTTGAATGGAGCAACACCAAGAAGGAGGATGCCTGGACTGGGTTGGATGAAAAAATGTTACCAAATGATTGATCGACGGTGAGTAACATTTTCCTTTCTCATCCACAGCCATTATTTTAAACACTGTCCATTTCTGTTACTCCCCTGTCTGCTAGTGTCCACTGTATATGATCTTTGTGTATACTTTGAGGGGTTTTTGTCTGTTTGTTTGGGTTTTTTTAAGAAATCATTTCTGTTTTACTTAGATTACGGAAGAATTTGAAATCATTCATAATTGTTCATCCATCATGGTTTATCAGGACAATTTTGGCTGTGACACGACCTTTTATAAGGTATGTAGTGGTTTTATAAGGTATGTAGTGAATACCAGTGATTTTCTATGTCCATAAGAATACAGAAACACCCTAAATCATCAAACACGGCTGTTAATCTTTCACTGAAGAGTACTCATTTTACAGTTCATGTCAGGATTTTGACAGTTGAAGTTAACTTTCCTAAAGTGAGTGGAAAAAAACCCTGTGATTTCTATGAGTATCTGGTTGTAGACATCACAGGCATGATACGGTAAACCTGTATATGTATGCAGAACTGGGAATTCGGTCCCTTAAAACTGTCTTTCTTCCAAGCCCAGCTAAAAGACATGTAGAAAAGGTGTTTTCATGTAATGATAAGCACCTCATGAAAAAAACCCTGGTTACAGGGCAAGATTAAGCTAATTCTGGGTTTAAAAAAAAATTAGTTGCTGCTCATGCACGAGGAATTCCAGCACTCTGAGCTGTCTCAATGCATAGGAGTTCCGCTTCCAAAAAAGTCCATTATGCCACCAAAAATAATGCTTTGATTAGTAAAAAAGCAAAGAGGTGTTACAGTCTCTGAAGACCTCACAAGTTGCTGAAGAAGGTGGGCACCTACAGTAGTCAGTGAAATTTAAAAAAATCAAATATGCTGTGCCTCTTTCAATTCATTAGTCGTTTACTCAGAATGACCATACTGAGCAGCAGCAACTAGAGGTTTTGCATTCCCAAACAGGAGAAAAGCTTCACTCTAAATAGTTTGGCAAAGAAAATTAGCAGTACAAAACTTAGACACAATAGAGACCAGTTAAAACTATCCATTTCAGCCAAGCAGATTGAGTCTCTGTGCAAGAAGAAAGTGAAGTGCAAATGGGAGCTGAAAAAATAGGTGGGCTGGACACATGGCCAATGCGACTTTTGTGGAAGATGACATAAGATATTTGAACCCTTAACAAACAACAGAAGAGCACTATGAAAAAGCTGAGTAAAAAACTCAGTGAGGCATGAAAAGAGAGGGTCAAATCAGTAAAAAGCAATGTAAGGAGATAGAAACTTGATTAGATGGCTGTAGCTTTAGTTTGCTAGCCCCAAGCTGTTCACCAAACCACTGACATGGACGGTGAGAATTTTAGAGTAAGAAATGAATTTGTCCCAAGACAAGCAGATGTTTTCAGTGAGATAGGTAGCTAAGCATGAGCAACATAATTTAAATTTTATTTTAGCAGACATGCAGGACAAAACAGTAGGAATCAAGACACTGAAAGACAACAAAATGGCAAGGGAGAGTAAAGTCACTGAGAGCATACTACAGTCAATTCTGCCTCAGAAACTGGCAAGGTCATTCCGTGGAGTCTGGGACTCCATAGACAAACACTAAACAGCTGTCTGAATACACAGGATGAAATAACTAGTGGTTGCAAAGACAGATCCTTGATGCTTTATATGGACCAGATATTCAAACTAAAGACCATCTTAGCTGTGTTAGGTAAGAAGTCAGATTTATAACAAAACAAGTGTCCACAAAAGATATTTGGCATTTGATGGAAATATTTAAGTAATAGGAAGCTTACAACTATTGGCAGCATGCCCCCTCTAAAGTCTGAAAGAACCAAGGATTTTTTATTTTGGTCATGTATTTGAGATGCCTATACATAGATTCCTACATAAAGCAATTACTCAGAAACCAATCACTGTGGTGGAATTAGTGGACCCAGGAGAATCCTCAAGTGGAAAAATTAACCCTTGAGAGACTTTTTTTTCTTCCCCCCACTCCAGTCTTTAGAAGCTTCTGATTGACTTGCAGCTTGCCAAGTTACTTCAGCTGCAACTCAGATGATGCACATTGGTTATGATTAACATTTTGGATAAAATGCTAAGAATTATCAGTATGTTTGACTGGACAGTTGTGAGTGATTCATGCATCTTAAAACGTGACCACTGGCCTGCTCCAGTGTGTGTGCACGCCTAGTGATGCTAATCTGGTACAGAGACACATTAAAATGGATGAACTTAAACAACTGTTCACAGTATCTTCATGTATTCCTGTTTCAGTTGTCTCCCTTTATTTGGAATATATGTATGGTAAAGGCAGGGGCAGTAACCTTCTGCTCAGAGCTATTTCAGAGGCTTCATGTTGTCTGGTCATATTCCTGAATCAGCAGTAAACAGGAAGAATATATTCTGTTTTTCATGGCCTACAGTTAAGAACGTTTATGGTTAACGTGCATTTGTCACTGTTACTGATGTTAAAGACTAAATACAACCACAGCTAAATTTGGAAAATTGCTTTAGAAATCCAATGAGAAAGATAGATTTCTCGTAAGCTGATACATATCAAGTGATTCAGGTTAGACAAGTGAATAGCCTTATTTTTTAAGTGTGTTTTCTGAAAAATTTAGCTTTTTTCTGAGTGATTATTTCTCAAACACAAGAAAGGATCAGATAGCACAGCTGAAATAAACAAGGGAAGTATTTATTCATAATATGGCCCTGCAGTAAGAATAGACATGCACATACAAAATCAGATATGTAGTCATCTAAGCAAACGAGGAAGTTCGGGTTTATTGTCTTAATTCATCATGACCCCGTTAAGTGAATGCTTCCCATCTCTTTTTACATTTAAGTGTGCTGTAGGGGATTTGATTCTTTTCAGAATTTTAATGCATCTCCTTCGATCTGTAAAACTAATCACATTGCCAGGTATGTAGGCATTACAATTTATAATGTTGTCCTAAATATTGTAATTCATCCTAAGCAAGTAACTGCAAAACAGCAAAAAAGACTTGATTTCAGCTTCAATAGAACTCAGGTATGCTCATGATCTGAACATGAACTCTGTAATTGAAATATGAATAACAAAATGCTTAATTATTTAATACATTGCATTCATGCTTTCTCTTTTAATATATCAAAAAAGGGAAAGGCAATTAGTGTGTGGTTTCTGTGTTTCAGCTCTAAGTTCAGCAGTAAGATACAGTATGTCAACACATTGGCAGAGCTCCGTGAGATGATTCCAATGGAATACGTGCACATACCAGACAGTATTGTCAAGTAAGTGATGTACAGTAACCGTGTACTTGTTCTAATGGAAACTATTTCCACAAATTAATAATAGTGTTTCAGTGTTCTTCTTCTTGATGTCGTTGCAATACGTGTTGTTCCACAAAAGTTCCAATGTCAAACTCAGAGGCAGGAGAACACTGAAACAATGAAGCAGAAAACACAGTATGTACTCCTAGGGGAACCAGTGTTTCACAGGAAGAGGAAGGTTTCGTACCAGACCAAACGATACTCCTGGTAAAATGAAGAAAAACTTTCAGGTTCAGAGTCCCTTCATCAACCCTGTTACTATATAATCCAGATTGGAAAAGACTGTTCACTCACTAGTTGCAGCCCAGAAAGAAAATAAGAAAAAAGTTTAACCCTTCTGCAGGTATCACCTATGCTATATTTTTCCATGACTTTTACTACTATGTAAGTAAAAGTGTTTTTAAGTTTTAGTCATAGAGAGCTTTGAACTGAAACAATAATTCAAGGACAGCCTGTTCAATAGAAAACTACTGACAGTCCATAGATGCACTGTTCCTTGTCTTGTAGATTTTCATGGTTGAATCACAACCACTCAAAGACAGTTCTTGCTTCTTATGTGTAAAGTTTTTTTAAATGTGGGTGTTTCTAAAGGAAAGATATCTAGTAAAAAATTGTAGGAAGTTGATTTGAATTGCTCGCCTCAACTGGCTTTTTTTTCAGATGTGAAAAACAAAAAACTGAAATAGTATACTAAGACTGAAAACTTTGGAAATCAATCACGGTTTTTCATGTGGGTCATTGTTAAAAAGATATGCTGTTAAGGAATGCTTTTTTGTTATTGTTTTTTTTATCAAATGTCCTATGTTTTGAACAGGCAAGCAGGCTATACTAGAAAGTATTTTGATGAGTGAATACACAAGTATGATTGTCTTTACCTTATGGTTTGTCAGTCACTAGGTAAGAGGAACATTGCTTTTGGAGCTGTCATAGGTCTCTTCAACCTCAGACAGGAGTTTTCACACCTGCCTCACAGTAGTTGTCAAAGCAGCATAATTTCCTTCATCATGCTAGTGGTTGCTCTGATACTTATGGTGTACTTCCAGGGAGCAAGTGGGAAGCTCAAGTCTTGCATTGGCACTTGTAAAAGTAGTAAATTACAGTCGTGAAATCAGGGATCATAGGGACTTTCATTCAAGTTTATTTGCTGCTGTAACTTCTCTGGAGGTGGAGTGATGCTAAGAATGTGCAGCACAGGAGTCATTGGTCACCTGATAAAGGGATGTCCAGAACATTTTAATGTCCCTAAAATTTTTTCACCCTCCCTCCTTCTCCTTCTCCCTACTTTCCTCCCTCCCTCCCTCCCTCCCTCCTTCCCTCTTCTGATTCTTGTAAACATTTTAGTTTCTTACCGTTCTCTCTGATACAGACCTTAACCTGATAAATGAGTGTGTTTCTGTGTTTCTACTGTTACACTGTCTGTAGCAGTACACACAGCTGTGTTGCACACATCTTTTCTTCCCTGTGGACTGAAAACTGTTTGGAAAGTCCATTCACCTCTCAGACCAAAGACGAAATGATCACAGCACCAATACCAAAGAAACTTCGGGACTTAGAGCTTAAGAAATTTTAGGTAACTGCCTACTTCATGTCATCAGCAGGAGGATCATGATTTTACTGAAGAAAAAACTCAAAAGGTGACAAGTGTGCCCACTGGTGGCAAGCATCTTCAAGATGCTGGGATACGGAGTGTGGTATTTAGTGGGTGTGTGCATTCAAGGCACTGTGAGTAGTTATTCCCGTGCCACAAGAAGAGCAGTGTTCAGCTGATAGCTTCCCTTCTGCTGCAGATGGAGAAAGGTCCCTGTAGCAAAATAAAATAAAATTCAACTTCTGGCTTCATAATTGCTCCACTTGCAAGAATATAAAAAACACTATGGTCAAGAAGAATCCCATCTGCAGAAAGTACATAGGGTTGTGCCAGGATTTGGGTTGTGTGGTTGTTTGGTAGTTTTTAGAGAAGTGGGATACAATGTGCCTGTTGTATCATATGAACTTGTACATCTTTTCTTTTCCTTCACCCACTCTTATCTTGTAAGGTATGATGAAGAGAAGTGTATTAAGAGAAGAATGAGGTAAAACTTGCTTTCTGGCCCATGCCGCTGCTCATAATGGAGTGAATCTGTGTGACAGCCTTTCACCTGCAGGTGACCTCAACAGCTGAATGAGAGAGAACTTGCAATGATGTGGAATCTTACTTTCCCCTTCAAGCTGTTGAGATCAGCCTCCTTTGTAAATAAAAAGTTACTCAACTGTAAATGTCCTTGACTTGGCCCAGGCTGCAGCTAGTTTAATGCTATCTGATAGAGCAACTGAACGCTTTCAGCTCTGTCCACTGGGCATGCCTCAGATCCCTGCTGCTTTTATGTTTCTGCCTCCAAATGAGCTAAATAAGGAGTTACAAATTAAAGGTGGGTTGAGCACAAGGATAAATGGTATCATACTGAACTGAAGAGCTTTAGAGTCAGTGCGTAATACTGGGTGCCTATTTTCGAAGCATGTACTTTATTTGTTCTTTGCTCTGCTATTGCTCTGCTTCTCTCTTATGCTCTGCTTGCTTCTTTGTTTCTTTATATGAATAACTTTTACTCATGCAGACTGGATGAAGAGCTGAGGGAAACTTCAGAAACAGCTAAGTAAGATAGCTTTCAGCTCAATGCTGGCATTATGTTTACTTGGTTCACAGGAATGGATTGAATGCAGTAGTACATTCTGTGTTTGGTACAGCAATCAGCTCATAGTTTCAACTACTGTGTGAGTTGCCACATTTGTGAATTGACTTCCCCTGTCACTGTAAGCAGCCTGTCTTTGTACCACTGGGTCTCAGTAAGGAATAATCATACCCTCACACTATAAAAACCGTTTTTGCTATTTTTTGATGATTGTTTTCAGAGTCATAGGGATGACTGAAGTAACTTTTTTACTCTATTAAGTTGGTTCATTAAACATTTTCTGCCCTTCACCTGTTATGTCAGGTGATTCATAAAGTTTTTAGGAGGCAGTTCTTTTTAAAAAGTGTTTTTCACAATTTACTAAGTTAGGGATAGCTATTGTACCTCATTCTCAGTTAGGGTAGGTAGGTAACTTTTCCTCTCTTTCCAGTGTTGCTTGGATGGGCCAGTAGATTAATACTTGATAATATTGTAATTTTTATGGTCATTTAATAAATCAGTGTCAGCGGATGGTCAGATGCTTTAAACTTGTAACTCTGTGCTTTAACTTTAACATACTGAGGCAGTATGGTGTAAAGTATCACAGAAATCCTTAACTGGAAGGACTACAATCCTTGACTGGCCGAGCAGACCTTAGAAGGTACCCAGTGCACTTTTTTCACATGTGTGTCGTACACAAGATTCCAGAGAAGGGAGGTGTGTCTGTCAGATCTAGTATGAAATTTTTGCTGTGGTTTTTGAAACAAAAGATTTTGAAGTTTTGGAGTTCGTTTTTGGTCTTCTTCTTTAGCACTTCAGAATTTTCATCTTACCACTTCTTCTTTGTTTTATTTTTTCTGAAGTTTCTTCTTCGGTGGTATACATTTTCCTCTGCTTCTCCTGAGATTAGCTTTTAAAACAGCCTCCAAGAAATGCCTAAAACACTGCTTTTTTATTCTAGCAGTTGGACTGCCTCAGAAACAATAACTTTACATAAGTAGTTATCTGATACCACCTGAATATTTTGTTAAGCAAAAGAGGCCCACCCAACCTTGAAATGCAACTACTATTCCTTCTATTCAAACATTTTCAAACGCATTGTAGTATATGACAATGAAAACTCTGTGGAAGAAAGCTGCTTTCTTGTTACTCCTTTCATTTAAAAGAGTGCAGACTGCAGCATAGCAAGTGAAAGGGGAACTAAATATTCATATGAGGCATCACTGATTATTGTTATTGTTGGATGTATGAAGTCACTGTAGTGCATTTCCCTTCCCTAACTTAAAGAAATAGCTTAAAAATTCATTACTCAAACTAATTTGTGTTGCAGGCACTAAGCTCACTGCATTCTTATCAATAACTTTTGTGTGTTTGTGCTGTCAAAGATACTCACTACAGTTAGTTATTACATCCCCCAAATTTGATGTCATATTTAAAAAGAGAAAGAAATACCCACAGAAGAAATGCTTACTTCTACCTCTTTTTCTTTGTACCCAGAACTAGCTGCCTCTCAAATGATCCAGAAATTACTTCAGTGGAGCAGGAGTAAGAATTGACGCCTAATACTGTCATTACATTTTAACATATTTTACAACCATACTGCTAGGAACTGAGGCTGGGTAGACTCCATAAAACTTTCTGGAGACCTAAATGCTTTTATAGTTACTTTCAGGAACTTGATTCAACATTTGCAAGCAAAAAAATCACTGAACTTAGGATTTATAATATTTGCATTGCAGATGTGTTTAAGTGTCCTCAACCATTTCCAGGCAGAGGCAGAGAGAATTCTTAGCCTGAGGATATGCAGGTTAAGTTATGTGAAAAACAGATAGAAAAAGGGCAATGTGATCAGAGCGAAGATGGTCCCATGCATTATCCTCAATTAAAAGTAAAGTGGTAAACTTGCCTCATTCAGAGATTAAAAAGTCTTATATTGTACTTTGATTTCTGGGTCGTGTTCTTGATGTCTTCTTTCTCTTTGCTTTTTGTGCTTCTCAGCTTCTTTCATAATTATTTCCGTGACTAAATCTCCAGTGTCTTATATGTCTCTTCCTTTCAAAGCTGGGCTGGTTCCCTTGGAAATGGGGATGTGTCAGTCCTCTGGCACGCTGTTCCTCTGTCTGATACTGTAACTGAAGCATGCGAATGGGAAACCCGGCACTGCTCTTACTGTGCATCAGTGAGGTCTTTGTAGCTGCAGTGTGTCACGCAAGCACTAACAGTTTTTTGCTAGGATACCATGTCAGGAGGACTCGCCGCTGCAGCAGTGTGTGTATTCCCAGCCAGCGTGTACCGGGGACGAGGACTTTGCTGTCCCCTCCCCGTCTGATTGGTGTGTAGAAATACACTGGTGTCTCACACTGGAATATTGTTCAGGAATAGCACATAGTAAATCTGACTCCTCAGCAAAAGATTCCATCAAGAACACGAGTATTAATAAGCAGGCAAATAATTAGAAATACATGTAGCAAACAGATCCATAATTAAAACGGAGCTTGGAGAAAGGTTAGGACCATAGGCTAATTTTCCAATTCCTAGAGCAGTTGACATAAAATCTCCGAGCATCTTTTTTTTATTTCTCAGACACTGTTTGTTCTGTAATGAGTCAACATGAGAACTTTTTGTTTTAAAGTATGAGAACAGAAAACAAATAACATGTTAAAGACTATTTATTAATGATTTTGTACTTGTTGTGGCTTGAACAATTTTCCTGTTTTTTCTCAAAAAAGAAGCTGGATAGCAAAAAGCAATATGAGAAGAGAATATATATTTAGCTTAAATAATTATAGTTGAGGCCAAACGAATGCTAATTTCTACTATTTATTTTCTCTGCATAAATATAAATCTGTCTTCAGAAGGGGCAATAATTTTACTGTGGTCATACCAATCATTTCTGGTGTCATTTCTTCAGGAAACAGGATTTCCCATGTAAATGCCACCATGGTGATAAGAACAGTTTTACACAGACTTCTCTTCTGCATACTTTCTGCTGAAACCTCTCTGGAGTCTGCCCAGCTCTTAGTTTGCTTCTATTGTCTTTTTCATATCTATTCCAAAGGCTTTTGTCTATTATTGTGTTTTCTTGTGTTCAACTTCTTGCACTTCTTCATAACGTAAAAAGAATTCATTATGAAAAAATTCACCGTGAAGAACCCTGCATGTTCTGTAACAGTTAATAAATATTGAGAGTATTTTAAATAGTTACGTATTCTATGAGGAAAATTGTATTTTAATGCAATGTTTACGATCACAACATCTTATTCTAAAGAATACTTCTGAAGTATTTGATGACATATGCTTTGTACTAAATGGCAAAACCGTACTTCTAGAAACATTTTTAGGAGCACCCATGTCTTGCCACATTGTTGTGTCATTCCAGCAGTGGATCTTTCCACATCTGGTGGATACTTCAGATTCAAATTGCTAGGAATGTAGTTATTAATTTCAGTAAAACAGTAACAGATCTTATTAATGTATGTGTTTTCCATATATAGTAGATAGGATGCATGTAAATTATTTGACACGAATGCATTTAAGTAAGTGAGAGATGAGGATACTCAATACTTCAGGGGAGCTCAAGATTGTGGAATTTGTGAGCCATGTGTTTCATAGCACTGATTTCTTTCTCTGTTTTTCTTTTGTGGCTTTTTTTTTTTTGTCTTTAATGTATAGCATTGACATGACCCTGAAATAGAAATCATCGCTGCCAGGCATTTGAAGAAGAGGATTCGCTTGGATTTTCGTCACCCAGACACCTATGACCATGATGTACAATAGGCAATTTGGGTTAATTTTGTTTGGTTTATGATTTTTTTGTGTCATTCAGCAATTCAGGAAGACCAAAAGGGCCAACCCTGTTGCCATGGAAACAGCAGAATTTTAGGCCTGGTTATTTGTTGTGTTTTCAGCAATAGAGTTTTCATTAGGAAAGCTATATCATCTAGCATTGCTTTCTCTGTGTATGCAAGTTCTGTTTAAAAGGATACCATTTTACCAACAGTGTGCCTCACGAGCAAGTCAATGAGGATGTGGATTTTTGTTTAATTTTTGTCTTCAGCGCATTAATGTTTATGCATAGCTGAACAGAATACTTATTGTTACAATAAACATTAGCTTGGTTGTGTCACAGAGCAGCAGCAACTTTATTGTTTAAAAATAATTCTAGAAATGATGCAGGACTTTCTTGGATTTGTCTGTTTCTCACTGTCTGAAAAGTCTGTCCGTGTTCATTTAACCCTGATGACTTCTTTATTTGGTCACAGAAAAGACTGGTACACTAAAAAAATAATAATTAATAATCAAACACACTTCCCAGAGGATAAATTAGTAACTTAAATTAATTTTATTTTAATGATTAAGTTTAGTATGTTTATTTTACGGATAGTTTTTATAGAAGCAGGTAATCCTGTAAATGAACATCAAAGAGTCTAAAAGCTTTGGAGCATTAATTTGTTACTGTTGTTTTTTAAATCTGTTTTTCCAGAACTTTTTTTTTAATTTACAAGTCTTCAAATGGCATTCTAACTCAAATCATAAAGGCTATTAATGATAAGAATATGAAACAAGTACTTAGTTTTTCCTACTAACAGCTGAAGACTAAATGTGTAAATCTACAGTTGAGTCACACTTATTTGTTAGGAATGACTGTCAAAGTATTATTCAAAGTGTGTCTAATAGAAAAAAAATAAGTATTACAATGCAGTTTATTGTCTGGGTCATAGAACACAGCGGTAAAATCATGAAAGGGGAAAAAACCCCTAAGCGTTTCTTGTTTGCTGCTTTCCTGTGTGGTGGCACAAGACATCGCAGTGGAAGTCCTTGTACTCACTGGAAAATAACTGCAGTCTCTCAGACCGTTCTTTTGCAAGAAAGTGCAAATTAATTGTCACATGAATTCTGCTTTTCTGCTTTAAAAAGACAAGAGTCAAGAAAACGACTAATGCTTTCTCTTCCCCTAATGAACACACGCATGTGCTTTCCAAACCTGCCGAGTCACCTGCCTTTGGGGATGTCCTAGCAGAAGTAACAGTGTTACCCACTCTCTGAAACATTACTCTGTATCTTCAAGAGATTCTCATCACACCCTAGAATTACATCTGTGGATTCTCTGCTGTCTTTAAGTAAGTCCTTAGCCATAACAACTCAAGATAATTTGCACCTTCTTTTTATGCGTGCGCTGACTCCAGTCCTGCCTCAAGTCCAGAATTACTAATTAAAGAGAAGACAAGCAAAAGTTTTCTTGGGGGATACATTTTAAGCAAAAGGCAGGACAGGATGAGGCTTGCTTTTCCAGTAGGATCTAAACTGAGAGTGAAAATTGTGTTTCGTCCTTCATTTAAAAGATTGATATTTTTGTTCTGTGGTTTGCACGTTTCCACCTCTGTCAGTTTGTTTCTTCTCTTTGCGAGGCGGTCCGCAGGCCGGGCAGCAGCCACCCATCGCTGCGTGCACCGCTGTTCGGCTACCGTAATGCAGATCGGCAAAATGGCCAGAGAGGCAAGAACTTGCCAAATGGTTTTTTGTCCGCCAGCATCAAAACCCGAATACCTGCGCCTCCGCAGTCCTCTCTCCGTACTGGCGGGCGGTGCCTTGGGTCTGTGCCATGGCTAGCCTGCCGTATCGCATCTGGCTGTCAGTTCCGGTTAGTTTTCACAGAGGAAGGGCCTAATCCTGCTGACCGTTGTTGCTGCTCTATAACCTTGCCCTAAGTTAGGATCTGGTAGCTTCCACCGTTTCTCAGATATTTGAATCTTGGCTTGTGTCTGCCTTATGAAAGTGCTGTCACTTAGAATATTGGGGATAATGTTTTATGTACAGATTAATATTTGTATTAACTTCCAAATGCTAATTAAGCTTCACCTAGATCTAAACTATTAAAAGCATTTAGTAGCATGAAGTTACATCTTCTGTAGACCTGTAGTTTAAGCCACCTAGAATGAGCCAGATGATTTCTGTTCCGCTGTGGGTGAGAAAAGTGTTCACCAAAAGAGAAGTTCACCACAAAGCAGAGCTTAAGCGCAAATCTTTATGCGCTGTTTGATACCTAAGTGGGTTATGTGAAATACGTGGTCCTAGTGGTGGGTGTCAGCTTATAGGTGAGTTTAATTCTAAAGGCTTTGTATGAAATTACTAAACAGTGAAGCTATACATTAATTAATATAATTAATGTGGGCGGACTAGTAGTGGCAGCCTGAGACAGAAGGAATTTGTTTAAGACAAGTGTCACGTTAAAATAAAATGGGACATCAATGTGAGGGTGCAAAAATGATTGCAAGATCTAGGTGTGCTTGATACTCACTTATTAATATATTTTGAAAAGTTTTTTAATGTTACGATATGGCAATTCTATATTATACTAACAATAATGTATCAACATTAATAAATCAGTAGTTTGTTGAATATAGTACGTATAATTGCACAGATATAATCTTTTATATACAGATTTTTTCTACTGTGTATCAGAGTGCTCAGATAAAATATAAATTAATAGTTGTGATTTTTTTTTTTTTTGTTAAAAGACCTATGCTGACTTAAATTATAGATTAAGCAATACAAGGATATCTAATATCATTGTATGCATATATATACATATAAATCAGAAATAAAGAACTGCAACCCACTACTGGAAGTGTTTCCTTTCAGCTACAAGTTTTTTTGTTTATTCCCTGGGTGCATGGGAATACTTGGCCATTTCAAATTACAGTTCTTTGCATAGTTACATTTTTTTTTTTCCATTCCCTACCTATCCTTCCAAAAATTGAAACTGAATCAATTCTGTGTCTCATGATGTTACTCTCCACCTCCACGTACTCAAATCCTTCCTTTGCTGATACTAGCAATATTGTTGCTGGTAAGCTAGAAAGGAGGAGAAGCTCTTCAAATTCCTCTCTAATTTGTATATATGCTGTTACCTAGAAGTCAAATGCATAGATAGTCTCACTCCATCTCACATGGTAGGCAGAAAACAGAAGCTACAGGGCAAAAACAGGCTGCCTGTGAAACTACCCGAGCAGTTTAACAACCTCATTGACTGCAGCGAGGGAAGGACACTGGTGGATGCTGGTGGATGTTCAGTCCTCTCACCTACCTGAATTTTCACTGAATTTTTCACTGAATTTTTTAGAGTTGGAAGGGACCATATAGATCATCTAGTCCAACTCCCCTGCTGAAGCAGGATTGCTTAGAGAATGTTACTCAATGTTACCTGGCCCGCTTCTTTTCCAATCTACGTCTGTGTCATATGGGTGAATTTATAATGCCACTACTTTAAGTAATCGTGGCAGACTTTTGGAGAGCTAACCTGGTGCATTGACCAGTGAGGCCCCAGATATGAGTTAAAAGAGGGTAACCTGTCACGTCTTAACTGCCATGCACCCGCAAGCAACCCTGTGAGTGCTTCTAGAGCTTTTCAGTGCACAGTCAAAGAAGTTGGATTAAACTAACCTTTCATGCTTGTTGAAAATAATCTCCTTGACTATCAATAGGTTTGAAGATTTATCATATCCTAAAGGCTGATAATTTTGGGCTTAAATTGAGCCTCAGAAGAAGACTTAATTATGGCCATATCACACAAAAGGAGTGCTGCTAGATTTCAGAAATCTTCAATTGTGTTTTGGTTTTGATTATCTTTCTCTGGGTCCTTCTAACCTAATTTAATTACAGTTTAAATGTTGATTTCTGGTGTGCAGTAATATGGGATTGTTTATACCCTAAATCACAGGGGCTGGAATGGCTATGCTTAAATCCAGCTATAATGCTGTAGCTGGGAAAGCTGAGGGTCATCTTAATACCATCAAGTTGTTGTAATGAGACCTCAGATATTTTCTCTTCCATACCTTCTGTGAGCCTCACCACCTGGCAATTTATGTCTTCCAATAATTTGACTAATGTTTTCCGAGTGCTGATGAATGGTTTTTGTAGCTGGGAACACTGGTGCAATAGACACATCTATTTATACAATGAGAGGCTGAAAATGCAGTTAAGTAATAATACAGAAGCTTTATTTTCAAAAAGGCAAATCCTAGTATATTAACTGTTGACATCTTTCTGGTCTCTGATAGTCTCCAAGGTAGTCCATGTTGTGAACATCTGGGACATTTTAACATTTTCTCAAGAAAAAAGGTGTAAAAGTACTCAAACTGTATGTTCTGCTCATGTGCTGTCTCTTCAAGAGTGGAAAAAAAAAGAGGTTTTTCTTTATTCATAGATTTTCAGTGGAGGGTTGTTGTGAAGTAAGTTTTCAGCACAGTTCAATGGCATAAAATAAAGTGTATCATCTGAAAGGGCAGCCCATTGCCATGCAGTAAGTTAACGTTACCATGCATTTCCCAACTCTGTTAATTTCCTGCCTCCCCACTTTTTATATTATCCAAGATTTTTATATTATCCAAGATTTATATTGCTCTTAGTTCAGTCGTTAGAGCTGAAGCAGAAATTGATGACGTGGACTGTTTTCTGTATGGGAGAACTAGTTTGACAAGCTGAATGCAAGACACTATGAAAGGAGACCATATTTATTTACCAAATCTCAAAGTAAGTTGATCCCACTCGCTCACCCTCCTCCTCCCATAGGCTTCATTCACTCACACTGTCACACCCACAGGCTCCAAAGCACCAGGACATGAGTTCCCAGGGTGGCCTGACCACACAAAGGACAAGAGCTGCTGGCTACTGAATCCTCGTCATCTTTCTCATCTTTTTTACTGCAGACAGCAAACTGGTTTTGGGGTGTGAGGATTTTGAGTCCCTCGTACAATTTAGGGACCAGTAGCTGTTATTGGGTGGTCCTTTGCTTTAGAGTTGTGCTTCCTTCAGTCTGATAAGTCTGAGGCCACTTTTTTTCATTTGTTTGAAGTATATTCTCTTGGTGTTTGTTCTCTTGGTGAGTAATCACCTGCATCCTGTATGTGATATCCTGTAATCTTTCTGCCACCCTGCAGGTGTTAGGTGGCAGGGTCTTCCACTGACAACCTCTGGTATTCCCAGAGTGCAGGTCTTATGGTCCTGACATAAAAAACAGATTCCTTGATTTTACTGCTGGGAGCGGTGTCCTGGGAGGTGTGTCCTGGTGCTGTTTGTCGTTGGTCCCTGGTGTTCTTTGAACCCTTCTGCTGCTGCGTTTCCCGCTGCGTTCACACACACGCATATTTCCATTCATACTGATCTCATTTGTTCAGTTACAAATTTTTACAGCTTGGCAGGACAAAGAACTGCAGTTATGCTGTAGTTAGTCAGGAAAGTGCTGTTGGCAGAGCTGTTGGGACTCATCACTATGCGTTAGAATAACTACCAGAAAAAATTAAGGAAATCTGGTTTCTTAATGAAATAAAGTAGTAACAATTCTACAAGTGTAAGTACAGAGTTGGGAAATAGTCCCATATTGTTATGAGTCCCATGGCAGATTGGAAGTTATTGTTCTGCCAAATTCAAGAACCTGAAGCAAAATGCAGCCTGAGCCTGCTGCCTCTTTTTAATTCCTCTTTGCTTTCCTCAATTTAAGATAACCCTATTAAACACAGCTTGGTGGAAGTAAGGCAGAACACATCTCAAGGCTTATAGTACATAATAATACATTTAAATATGTGGACTGTTACAGGCTTTTTGCTGTATCTTTGCTGGCTGTTGCTGTAGCAATTATTATTGTTAAGAAAAAAACACAGATGACTGAGTTTACATGTACACTTGCAATCTCATTTTTCTCCATTGTGGAAAATCCAATGTCTTGGTCTTTTAGGCAGGCCGGGAATAACAAGGCAAAATTATGATTTATTTTTCTTTAAAGAATTGAATATTTTTTTTAATTAAGAATTTAATACTATTATGGGATCCCATCTTTTTCTGAAGAAAGATGTTCAAACAGTAATTTCATAACTATTATTAGAAAAAACTAATTTCATGTGCTAAAGCATGCATACATTAACATTGTTAGCAAGGTGTTTGTTGGCGTCAGTGGACTAAGATTTTGGTCTTAAATCCAGAATTACATTAGGCATGAGAATGCACTGTACCGTGTTATCATTACATTTTGCATTATATTGGGGTTATAAAGTTAGAAGGAATGACATTTGTAGCCAATATTTATGTATCATGAACAAGTAATTTGAATCCAGTACAGCTCTACTTCTGAATGGTTTTTAAACACCTTGAGGCTCCAAACCAATAGACTCACATCTCTGCCCTAGCATTAGCTAGTAACCCATGAACAGTCTTGGAAGTAAATGACAACTCCAGAGAATGAGGTTTCTTTTGTGTTTGAGATGACCAGCTGTGACCTTGGTGGTGGGCTGCTGCAGAAAAAAAAAAAGTGCATCATGTCTCTCATATAGTGCCTGCTCTGTCAGAAAGCCTATTGAACTCTAGGATTGTCACACCACACTGTTCAAAGGAATTCAATTCAGGTGAAGAAATAAAAAGCATAAGCTCACTTCCCAGTATTACCTCTTTAGCCAAGTCTCAACTTACTACAAAAATAGAGGCAGTTAAAAAAAAATTCAAATCAGAAATGTCAGAACTTTTATCTTCTTGCCTCTCTATTATGTACTTCAATAGGCAGCAAGCAAAGCAGCCTCCAGCAATAGCAGGAAAATAATACACAGAGTACTTCCCACACCACTCCCCGAGGCCTGATATGTAAAGCAGCCCCCCCTTTGTGAGAGAGTGACTCAGAAAATGAAGTGCTGGCTTTATATGACAGACCTGTGTTAAGCCATCAACACTGTAAACTTCATCTCTGACTTGATCTCTGTTTTCAGCCCTTTGAAGTTTAAGTAACGTTGCATTAAGCAGTCAACCTAAAGAACACAGAGAATATTAATGTGAGATTTGGGCTTTGTAAAAGAAAAAAAGGAGAAGGAACACAGCTAAAATTGCCAGTCTGGAAAAGGAAAAATAGGGGAAGGAAGGACAGGTCAGGAAAATGACCAGGGGGAAGGTAATGTAACAGACATCTTTCTGCTTAGGGCTCCAGCCTTCTTCCAAATTCTGATTCTCCTTGGGGAAAGCTTCTGAAACACAGCAGGCCCTGTTTGCCTGGAGCCTTGACTCAAAAGAAGTGCAAGTCAGCTCTGTTCCACATGTTGTTTTTTCCTCATTTAAAGAAATGATGGAATCCCTAGAGACAAATACTTTAATCTGGCTTTCACTCAGCGTAGAATAAAACCCTCTCAGCCCTTGTGTAAACCGAACAGAAGAGGAAGCTGGAAAAAAATGGGAAACATTGCATGAATTTAGAAAACATAATTACATATTTCCCAGTCACTTGCACAGGATAAGCATGAGTCAGAAGACATCGTAAGTGTGAATAAGGAAACAAATTAAATATAGAAAAGAAAGAGCAAGATGCAATAGAGGGCCATATGGGAAAAAGTGTTTCATAGAGGAAAATAGCTGCAGGAGAGAAATGACAGAATAGGAGATGAGCTATGCCAAAGAGGATAAAGAGAGACCAGAAACGCAATGTAAAAAAAATAAATGCTAATTGCCTCAGAAGAGAATTCCTGTGATATTTAATAAGTCAATAGCAGTGGAGAAGCTCCTGAAGGTGTTTCAGTGGTGTATGATGGTATAGACATATACAGCAATAAAGGATTTCAAGTTATTCGTTCACCCACTTCCTACCCCATCACCACTGGAAGAGAAGAATCAGTGTGGGGAAAGCAAGTGGATTTAACACTGTGCAGATTTTGGGAGCAAATACCAAAATTATCGAGACCTTGCTGATCCACTAAAGTTGGTCCAATATTCTTTACCTACAAGAGATTGTTTTAGTGGTTTTTACAGAATTCCATCACTGGTATGACCGTATTTCCTGAATACACACCATTCCCAGAACCCAGTCCACAAGCAAAGTAACACTATTCAAGTGGTCATTACACTCATAGGTCCTGGCTGCTATTTTCTCTGAAAACAATTTTCTTTGGAAAAATATCCATTCAAACAATATTTTCTTCAGTTTTCAGTAGCTGTGGATTTGGAATATCTGTTCTGTCTGTCAGCCTGTAAGTACCTGTGAGAAGTGTCTCTCATTCACAGCTGCTACTGGATAGAGAACTTTCTGCTTTTCTTATTTGTCTCATGGCTGTCGTGGTTAAGAACCACTCACTCACTCCCTGCAACAGCATGGTGAAGAGATTTGGAAGGGTGAAAGTGAGAAAACTTGTAGGTTGGTATAAAGACAGTTTAGTTGGCAAAGCAAAAGCTGCGTGTGCAAGCAAAGCAAAATAAGGAATCCATTCACTACTTCCCATGGGCAGGCAGGTGTTCAGCCATCTCCAGGAAAGCAGGGCTCTGTCACGCCTAACGGCTATCTGGGAAGACAAACACCATAACCATAAACACCTCCTCTTGCTCCTCTTTGTCTCCAGCTTTTATTGCTGAACATGATGCCATGTGGTAAGGAGTAACCCCCGGGTCAGTTGGGGTCAGCTGTCCCAGCTGTGTCCCCTCCCAGCTTCTTGTGCAACCCCGTACCTACTTGCTGACAGGATGGTGTGAGGAGCAGAAAAAGCCTTGATGCTGTGTAAGCGCTGCTCAGCAATAACTAAAACATTGGTCTGCTGTCTATACTGCTTTGGTCACACGTCCAACCCAGCATAATACAAGCTGCTATTAAATCTGTCCCAGCGAATACTGGCACACCAGAAGATTAAACCCAGGCTGCTGTAAATAAGCATAATTTTGGCCTACCAAACCTGACTTCAGGCGTCTTTGTATTAAAGTGTTCTGCCTTATATTAAATGTCCTTGTTGTTGGTAGACACCTCTAGTTCAAGGGAGGATTGCCAGGCAGAGTGCTGCAGAGTGCTTTCCAATGGTTGGAATTGTGAAGTGAGTAAAAATGGATGAAACTAGTGACATGAACCCACACAGGCAATGTCACCACCAATTCAGTTAACTCATTTGCCAGGTCTCCTCTAACAAGTCTTGGAAAGAAAAAGGCACTCAATTTTTTTCCCCCAAAGCCAAATAAGATAGGGACAAATCAGGGTAAAGTGCCCTCAGAATCACCCTCCTGAGGCTGTCTAGACACTCTTCTCATTTTCCTCTGCGATTTCAGCTGCTGCACTTCCTACAAAGCTACTACTCCACTCCTCTCTCTCGTGAGCGGAAATGGTGCGCACAGGAAAGCGAGCGGGATGAGATCCAGAGTAGGGCTTTCTTTGTGAATGCTGAACAGAATCCAGAAGAGACACTCTGCTTCTCATCCCTAATTGCTTCCTCTTAATTTTTGTCTCTGGTTTGTTTAGGCTGATAAGTTCTTTTTTATTGTTTATTCTAACTGCTCCATATTCTGTGTTACCGTTCACTAGCTCTTCTTCCATTGATAAGCTTCCTAACTTTACCCCAACTTCAAACAAATAATTACTACTGATGAAAAGCTTAGTCTTTTCATGTCTCTAATTCAAACAGCACTATTTTGTTAATTGCTTTCTCTGGAAGTAGGAATGTTGTGCAATTGGAATCTGAAGGAGAGCAGAAGAAGGTTCCTCAGGACTTTATTGACCTGAAGTTCCTGGACTTTCCCACAGGAGGGGTAGCATGGAGGCCACCCGCTTCTGCAAGTGCTCACAGCTGCCCCCATGATTTCCAGGGGACTCTTATCTTGGATGCCACAAGGAACCCGTCTTATATACTGGCATCCGGTTCAACCAACTTGACTTCTCATGCCACTAATCCATATGGCATACATGGATTGAGCAGATATGTGATAGCTCCTCAGAGTTATTGGTAAAGGATAATGAGAGAATATTCCTTCAGATTTTCCTCAGGCTCTTCTGCCTTTCCACAGGCCCATACACTCCTGAACCCTACTGGATGGCCTCCTAATCCAGAGGGTGAGCTGCAGCTTGTCACCCTGGGGAGTAACATCATGCTGTCATTATTATTCCTATTCCTTCAGAATTTTATTAAACTATGTATTTTAGATAAACTCAGTCTCATTCTGTCTTTCCAAAATCAGATATGTTGTACTTAATATTGTGGAGGACCCAAAATGTATGTAAGGGATGTTCCCTGCATACATGAGAATTAAGAATATTTAAAGAGGTAAAATAAAGTATAATGACTACTAGTTCTGCTACTATGTATGTTCTTTTGTTATATACTATTGACAGAGAAAAAAAAACAAACAACAACAACTTGTTTAAGGGTTTTCTTTTGCTCTTTTGGGGCCTCAAAAAATGAAACAAGTTTTGAGGTTATTCCTCCTTGTACAGAATAGTTGAGTCCTAAATGATGGTAAGAACTGGTGTCTGTTTTGGAGCTAGCCCACTGATCTGGTAGACAAGGCTCCATATGAGTTTCTGGTTCGTAAGGTTTATGACCAAACAGAATAGCTCTTTGTCTGTAGTTTATAACTGCTCAGCTGAAGACAAATAGGTATATGCAAGTGTGTGAGACAGAAAATCTTGAGTAATGTTGTGCTGCTTTTACCTAGGACTTTGTTTTTGTAAATTGCTGAGTTTGTTGGGTGCCTGGACATTTTGTCTCCATTAAAGAAATGCAAATAAGGAAGTAAACAAAAGTAGCCCCGACAACACCTGATACAGAGGAAAGAGGAGAAGAAAGCAGTCTAATATAGCTTGATATAGGAGAGGTAAACCAGAAAATACTTTAAATGGATTTGAAAAAGAAAACCCCAGATTATTTAAATGTCCTTCCTGAGTTCAATATTCAATATGAATAACTTTGAACTTCTGTGAGTCTCCAGTGGTTTTTTTAATTTTTATTAAGCTCTGTCCAAGAACTTGAACAGACTTTTACTGCATATTCCTTTGAACATGTAGAAGTTACCAGTGCCTGTTAAGTGTCTCCACTTAGGAAACGCAACCATTTGAATGTAGTGTACCTGTGGTCATCAGCAGACAGATTCATCTTAGGGGGTTTTCTTCATCACCTGTTCTAAGCACACTCAAGAATTAGAAACTGGCATGAATGGGAAATTCAAAATATAAAGTACACATCTGGTGATCCAGGTTGCAATGTTGAGATTTTTTCCTGAGTACATTAACAAAAAAAATTAAAACCTGACCGCATGTTTCTGCTGGTAGCTTCTTCACGCAGAGCCAGATCACAGTTTAAAAGTAAATGCATGAATTAAAGAAATTATTTTTTTTCTATTCTTAATAAGAATTGGCCGCCAAGACCCTTCAGTGGCTCAGAGAGCCAGAAGCCTGCCTTACTCTGCTCACGACTCACAGGCAGCAAACAACGCCTTCCCCTTACCACTGCTTTGCAGGCTTGGGCTATTTCCACTTCCCAGGGTAGCCCATGGAGAAGCTGTTCCTCAGAGTAAACATTTTTATCTGAGCATCTTCTTTACCAGCGGCCAGATCCACTCCTGCCTCTGGCTGTACGCTGTCCATCTGCTGCCCTCCCACCCCACAACCCTCCCTCAGGTCCCCTCTGGCCTTCTGGATTACCCTTCTCTTCCCCCTTCCCTGAGTTCTTGCATTTCTGAGAGTGCACGTAATGGGTTGTATCTATTTGCATAGGTAGAAAAAAAGGGTGTAGGGCCAGTACACTTACACACCTACGTTCTCTGGCTATTCTGTTAACAATGCAATAGTCCACTGTAACTATAGTGAAATCTAGGAAAGACTGTGTTTACCTATTATTGTGACACTCCTTAAGGAGAAAACTGCTACCAGATAGAAACTTGTTCTCAACTGGTCTGGATGATACAGGGTTAGTCTGCTACCTGATGAGAGTATTATTGCAATACTTAATTATGAGGCTTTCTTACACATTTTCATTTCAAACATTACCCAGTATCTACCAACTCCTGTATTTAGCTCGGAAAATAGTTTTAATAAAACTAACCAAGCTCCTCTCAGCTTGCAGTTTTGCTGAACTGTACTTCTGTCTGGGACAAGCAGGTCATTATGAGGTGGGGAAAATACAGCGAGTAACAAATCTGTAGTAGCTACTGGCAACACTGTTGAATTCAGGCTATTTATTTGGCTCAATTTCTACAGCTATATAAATCCCCCAGGAAAAGTCTGGTTGCAAATCTTTCTGTCCTTCCCTAGTGAGACCTTTTTTAGTTTCAGACCTCTCACGTCTCGATACTGTCTACATAGTTTTCCAATTATTCTATGTGTTACCTTCACTTTTGTTTTTTTACCCTTCCTATGTAAATGACCTTTCATGGGTTTTTTACTTCTGTGCTGGGGAGAGGACAGTTTGGGGAAATAGGCCCCAAATCCATTGGTAGTACTCAGCCTGTGAAGACCTCAGAGTCTGATAAATATTAGGTTTATTATTCTTAAAAGATCTTCATGTGGTAAGTAGGTTTATAGCTATTCTAAGTGTATTTAGTGCAGTCCTCTAGCAAATGCAATAGCACAGCTGAAGCCAAGACCTTACAAACACAGTTGTACAAAGATCTTACAAGACTGTACAAACCAGAAAGCCCTTCCCCTTGCCTGGGTCTCAGAACTTCAGGAGGATGGACTCATCGTCCTCTTTTGCTTAAGGTAACACTCTAACAATGTGGGAGAGAAAGTTTAGGTAGAAGATACAGCTAAGCAACTGAAGAATGCATTAAATAAAAATAAAAAAAAAAAAAAAAAACAAAACCAAAGCAAAAACCAGCTTATTATTTTTCTTAGCAATGTGCTCATTCATATGCTTTACTAAGTTTATAACCAGAAGTACTGCCTGTACCTGCCTAAGGTGCTCCTCAGCACAACACCATGTTCTAGTCCTGAACACGTACTCACCCTCTTTGCTTACACTTGGGAGCAAAGGTGAATGAAATACCACACTCTGTGCTTAGCACCAGATTAAATGTAGTCTAGATAAACAAACATAGTGTATTTTGAGTTTCTTTCTACTTGGATTACTTCTTTTGGTGTTTTTTAAAGAAGAAGTTGCTTAACTGGAACAGTGCACTCAGACTCTAAAAGGTGAATCATATTGTTATGTTTTCCTTCCAGTCACACCGCAATCCCCTAACAGTTTACTCATTATTTTTATTATTAGTCCTCCATTTCAAAGATGGGGATGAGCTATCTATTATTATTGCTATTAGCAGAGTTAACAACCCCCTAAGTGGGGGGGGGGGTGTACTCCCTAGGTGGGGAGTACTCTGATAACTAGTAAATTAGTATGCTGATACTCATCTTGTCACAAACTTTCCAGAATGAGTCAATGCAAATGTGTGCAGCTAAAAACAACAAGCTAACCCCTCCCATTTCCTAAAATGTGAACACTTACATTGGTGAGCAGAAGCCATGTGAATGCTATGATGAAGTTTGCTTCACATGAATTACATCTGTGGTTCTGCTTTTTTCTATTTTTGTGGCTTTGACCAAATAATGAATGAAATCTAATTTGTGAGCACACTGGTCATGAATTTAATTTCAATAGCACTGAAATTGTCAGCTAACACCTTTTGAAAGTTCCTAAATACCAGTGAATACAAGTGAAAATTTAAATGTATCTGTATTGATTTCAGTGTGTAAGTTTCAGAAAGTTATACCTGTGCTTTTGTTCTTTGGTGCAAATAGGGGGTGACACCAGTAGTGTCAACACAGAACTACACAGTCTAGTTTGGGGGTTCTTTGCAGTCATAGAAGATTTCTGTTCTAAGTACTAACCAGTGTAAAAAGGGCCACACAGATTTTCTGAGGGAAGGTACCATGTATTGGCAAAGTATTAATGTCCCCACATTATGATGTACTATAAATTTGTTTTTTTAAAAATCAATGATATTTTAAAAGGCACATGCACTGGCTTGGAGGCTGTGGCAGGAGGGTGAGCCCCTGACTGCTGTTCATTAGCATAAAGGCAACCTCAGCTGGCTTACTTATCTCAGAACCTTCCTCCAGACATCCTCGGTATGCATATATTTCCACACACGTGAATGTTCCAGATTTCTCTTCAGAGACCTAACTGTCTTGTGTTTGCTGTTCTGTTCATCAAATTTGGAACGTGTTTCTTCAAATTGGCATTGTCTGCACATCAGATCAACATACAATATTAATCACAGACTAGCTAAAGCTTTTACTTCAGAATAGGAGTAACTACTACTTAATAAGAGGGTTCAGTTCTGCTGAGAGTGCCTTATATTAATTTGGCTGCATATCAGGTTCAGCCACTGTAGTCTCAAGCTGAGAATAAAAGCCTCATTCAGTTAAATGGTCTTATTTATTAGCCTCTTAAAAGTTTCCACGAGTATGTGCTCAGGACTTTTCAACAGAACTGTTATTTTTCTCCAGTTTTACTCTTGTTCACATTAATTTAGAGAGGAGGAAAGTCTGTGTCATTTGATGGCTGTGTGGTGCTTCCAAGGTAAGGTTGTTTTGCATCCTGAGGGGCATGAAGGGGGCATGAAGAACTTGTATTCCACCAAATACAGAGAAGAAAAAAAAATTAACTAAATGGTATTTCCTCCATCCAAACAGTAGTCGCTATCTGTTTGGCTCACTGTTTCCTTGAAGGGTTCACAACCACAGCATGTGGCAAATGTTTCCTGTACTGCGCCCAGAATGGCCTCGCATATTAGAAATAAGTACAGCTGGATGACTCTGATGGGATGCCAAAATGATTAAGAAGGATACAGTTGCTACCCATCTTTTCTTTGACTAGTCCTGTACAGGGGAAATAATACAACCATATTTTTGCTCTGGGGAGTTACAGTTCATTGAGAATAGACCTGACAAAATAATGGGCAGCCTAGGGCTTAGACCTAAAAGTAAAATCAGGTACCCAGGAAAGCATCTGCAGAGACACAGGTTCAATTTGTAAGAAATCTTGGAAACGAAGTTTCAAACCTAGATACAGAAAACTCCAGCAACTCCAGGGTGTCAGCAAGTAACCCAGAGAACTGGGAAGGTTCATGATATGTACCTGTCCTTCAAGAGCACAATGCTTTCCTCTTGTGTACTACAGCTGTAAAGGAAATAGTTGTCATTTGCTATCAACAACCATATTTGAAACCAAGGTTATAATACGTTCTCCTCTGTGCAATTAACTTTAAAGCCCATTTTCAGGTTGCTGTGTGGTACCTGCATTATTCTAATTGTAAGCTGACTCAGAACAGCATTTGATTTCATACTTAGGTGCAGTTTTATTCTTTTCTGGGCATGTCTGCTGCTGCCGCGATCCTCAGCTCTGCTGGTCCCTGTGATTTTCCTGCTGTTGCTGGCATCGCTGGTGCCGCCACTCTCGCTGCCCCTCCATCACACCAGGTGTTGCCTCCCCTGCTGAGGACAGAGTGGGAAGGGACAGGGCGATGGCAGCAGCTCCAGCAGCAGGAGTGTCGGGACGAGCCTCAGAGCAGGCAGGTTTGTGCCATGGCCCTGCAGCTTTCCAGACAGCTGGAGAGGGTTAGATAACCAGAGCTCATTTGCTGGTTTTCAGACTCTCTGCTGAAGTGACACCTTACCGTACCACTGTTGCACTCAACATTTGGGGTGGGGTTGGTTTTCTTTTTCCTTTTTGTGTACAGAAAAAGAGCCAGCTTGCAATCAGGACAATGAAGTAACTTACAGTGGTTTGAAATTCAACACCTGGCCAAATCCACGTATCCTGTTGTTATTCTACAGTCAGCATGTTTGGCAGCATGTAGAAACACTGACTGAAACACCTAACTAAGGAGTGAAGTAACCTATTACAGCTGGTCAGCACTGAGACTGAGTTTACGATTAAGGCAAAATCATTGTCCGTAGCAATATATGCGAGTGATTTTAGACGGAAAAAAAATGAAAGACAGAGTGCTTTCTAAGAAATAATATCAATAAAATGCTTAAGAATATACACATTTCCTTAGCATTTCCCCATTGCTCTTAACAAAGTTAAATGTAAATGTTGATTAATAAACATGAAAAGCTACTATAACCCTTTTAAAAACAGGGAAGTTAAAGGAAACAGAGTGACCTTTCTGGTACTGGTAGAACATCTGTGGAACTGGAATTTCCTGGTGGCTCTTGGCTTGTATCATACTGAAATTTACCAAACAGGTTTTGTTTCTTTTTCAAAACCTTATCTGGCATAACAATTCCTGTAAACTTTTAAAAGATTTTTTTTTAATGTAAATGGATTCTTGGCTTTCTTTTCCAACCTTTACTCTCCTGTGAGCCTTAAACAAAAATGTTTTATGCTGTGTGGACTAAACTAATAACCAAATGTCCAGCCAAGAAAAACAATTGTATCTTGGCTTTCATTAAAGAGGTTAAATGCAGGAATTTGTTTAGAGAGGTCCTTTTCTGCATATGGGTAAATCAGTAGTGTAGTTGCACCTCAGGGCTTGCTGCAGAGGTAGTTTCCATTTAAAATGAAACCACCAATAGAAAAAAAAAACCAACACAAAAAACAAAAACCAAAACCAAAAATTACGGGATTAATTTCAAGAGAGACAGATCCAGGATAAATCTTGTAAAGTGCTAAATGAAAGTCAGATACCTCAAGCAAAACTGATATAGATGGGAAGTAAGTCACCTTTCATGATATAAAGCTCCTTTAGACCACTGCTTTATCAAGATCCTTTTCATATGACAAAGAAATTTTCCTGATCTATTGATGATGAAATGCTACATGCAAAGTCATGGAAAAATGAAGAGCAAACCAAGAAGAATTTATTTCTTATTTGGTTTAGTTAACAAACTTTCACATCATGAGTGCCCTTAATTTTTTTCTTCAATCTACTTAGTTCTGTAATATTCACAGTTATTTTCTGCCATCACGTTCAGTTCTCTTTTATTTTTTCTTTTTTTCCCCTTTTTTTTTCTTTTTCATTTTTTTTCTTCCCTTTATGAGTAATTCTTTCTGCCTATGGATGGAGCAAACCCTGGAGAATACAAAGTACTGCTACCCAGCTGGAGCTAGTCAAGGCATTGATCTCATTCGCTGTAGGATACATCTGCAGGTGACTTTCTTTACCTGGGATTTATAAACAAGATTGGGATTACCTAATATACCTGCGCAGGAGATGAGGTGAATCCTTACTCTGTTCACTCTTCTCCTGTGAGTGCAAGATTCAGTGTTGAGCCTAGAAGGTCTTTGAACAAGTCATCAGTCATCAGAACAAATTACAAGGGGTAATATACATGACAGGAATTATAGGCACCAAATTTCCCAAAGGTATTGCAACTGCTGACACGACTTCCCATTGTTTATTACCAGATGGAGAGAGAAAGGGAGCTGGAAATAAGCAAATATACAACTCTGTGAAAAATTAAATTAAGCCATGTAGTGTTCTCTGGGGCTGTCAGTCTGTCCTTGCAAAGACAAGCCGGAAGATGCAAAGCTGAAGACCAGCTGAAGCAAGTGGAATTAAAATTAGCCCTAGAGTAGCACCTAGGAGACCAGGCTGGCATAAAATCCTCTTGTGTGCCACACTCTAGCCAAGCACTGTGACTTTTGGAGCCAAAAAGGCACCTCAGGTGGCCTCAGTCCTGATGAGGTGACGGGTGAGATGGTGTCCGAGACCAATTTGTTCCAGACAGCTTGTTCCTGCGTTGAGACCAAGGCTAATAAACAGAGGACTGGAGAAACGTGAAAGGAAAACATGTTTGACTGAAGTAGATAGCACTTGATGATTCAGAGTAAACTACAGAAAAAGGACTTGACATGCTGGTGGGTTTGGGAAGATAATGTTTCTTCAGAGGATTGTCTGTGTAGCCTGGAATTAGATCCACTAAATGATGTGCACAGGTAAAGCAGGATGCAGGCACTTCATTGTTGGATGAGCCCTAAACTGCAATCCGTTTCTTTTCATAACCCAGTCTCAAAAATAAAACCTGCTACTCAGTTGCCACCTAAAACCACCCAAGCCCAAGCTGCTCAATACCTGTCTGGATCCCCAGCCGGGACCCAGATACAGGGGAGACAAGTAAATTCCTAGGGATGGAGCTAAAAGAGATTTTCTTTTGCAGTGATGCAGATGGAACCCCTTAATATGCAAAATTCAACGTCCGCTCTGTGAACAGGATGTTCACCTACACATGTCCTTCTTAGGCTCTGAGCATTCAGCTTCACATGTCCTCTTCCCTGGAAAGTGTCCTCACCACTGGGAGAAGCTTAGGTGCGGGGCTGCTCTTCTGTCAGTCTTGGATGCAAAATCGGGTATTACACGTGAAATAAAAAGCAGTGCAGGGGGCATGGGGAAAGTTTTTCTCTTCTTCCTGTTGTTTTGTTCTTCCCAGGCTTTCTGAACAAGTAGTGTGACCATCTCTGGCATTTGAAAAATTATGTCTAGTACGGTTTAATGGAACCTGTCTTTATTGCCAATTTTACAATTTTAAATTTTTTTTTGTATTTACACAGATATGCACTAGCTAACTAAACACAAACATAAATTGCTGTACTTCCCTTCCATTTCTCTGTCATGAAGATAGTAGAGGTATGTAATGGTCTAATTTGTAATGATAGTCTAAATAAAAAGTTTTTATCTAAAAGTGCATGATTTTTTAAAATAAACTGCATAAAATTCTACACTGAATGAAGGCATAAAACTATATTAATTGTCTTTAAGTAGCTAGTGAGAATAATGTACTATTACATTTTTAGATGCCCAACTTTTAATTTTTATAAATGGCTGACATTGCAAAAATTGCACATGTCCCCATGCAGTGCTACATCATCCTGGGAGGATTGGTACAAAGATAAAATGGAGGAATTTAGGAAAAATTTAGTGGTGAAAGAATACTGAAATGGGCAGGTCATTAGTGTTAGCTAAAAGGCTTCTGTTTAAAGATTGCCTGCTGCTGTTAGACACACACCTTATTTGGCTCTGCTGAAGTCAGTCAGTCAGTTAACACCTTCTCTAAAGAAATGTTCTGCAGGTTTTAACGTTCCCTTAATTGTGGTGACAGAACTAGGAATAAATATTGTGCTATCTTTGTGGCAATGCTACTGTTAAAGATAAAGAGCCTAGCTGAAGAAAGGTAGCATTTTGATACATGAAAGAAAATATGCTTTTGGTGGTTTAGTTTGCCAACAGTCGCCCGCAGTAACCAATCCCTACTGTCAACCTTTTCCATTTCTGGTGAATAAAAATTATTTTAAGGCTTACGCTAATTCTCAAGACATCTAGGATTCACTGGTTTTTAAATCTGACAAGGTACATGCCTTTTTTAGAGTGGAGGTGGGGGAAGTTGAACTTGACTGTCACAACAAGGGTAACTTCACATCGAGGCAGAAAAGATGCAAAGCGCCTTGTTCACCCCAAGCAGTACCCTCCAGCCTCAGCTGACCTGCAGGAGGCACAAAATGTCCCCTCTTCGCTCTCCCCTCTGCATGCTGCTTGGGCCAAGGCCACTGTGTGTGCCGCTCCAGGGCTCGCCAGCCCCGAGTGGCCACCACCAACCTGGTGTGCAGGCCCAGAAAACCATCGTGCTGGGGAGCAGTCCCCTCAACCAAAGATACCTGAGACTAAGTCTGCAGGGATGGCAGTATCAGGAAGGATTGGGCAGTGTTGTCCATCACCGTGACTCTCCCTCAGTCCTGCTTTGCTCTGACAGGGTGTATTTTCTTATCTATATGCAATAGAAAGGGATTTTGAGACCCAGACATCCTGCATTGATTCAGGACTTTGTTGATGCTGGGTTTGTGCTCTTGTAATTCACTAACCTTGGATGGACACCTTGAATTCACCTGGATGCTGAGGTTACACAGAATAAGATCGTTTACTTGCAGTATAAGCACATAATGTAGTTTGAGCTCCATGTAGCACATACGAAGTGTCTGGAACGTAGTTTAATACTAATTGTAGTGACTGTACTACTCATGACAAAAATGTCTGGATTACAGTATCTCGTAAATCACTATAGTAAGCAGGGTGTGTGCTCCCAAAGGAAGAAAAGCAGTCTTAGCTGTCTGGTAGTAATAAACCTAAAAACTCTATTTATTTTACTTGTAGGCCTAAAGAACAGCCTACACAGACTGGATGAAAATGTGTTATGCAGTGGGTACTAGTGGCTTCCTGCTATGATTTAGGCAAGGTTGTAGGTGTATTGTAAGAGAATACTAGGATATGACTGCATACAGGGGCAACAGATTTGCCTCATTATTTGAGACGATTGATGTGTGATGTATAACTTCCTTTCTTTCAACTTCAAAATGGAAATGAGCCTCCTGATCTGCACATTTCTGTTTGCAGAGTTATCTCAGACTTTTTTGCTTAGTAAAAGTCAGTGTGGATGGCCTTGTTTCAGAATAATATTTGCATTGTTCCTATTTAAGTCAAGAATTAGATGAAAAAAGGGATAAAGACATTATTATGTTGAACTAATTTTCCACAAGGAGAGATTTGTTGTTCCATTTTAGGTAAGGTAGCAATTTGACTTTTCAGGGAGGAAAAGGCATAGGAGTCTTGTGAAAGGGTTTCATTTCCATTTATTGTCAAATCGTCTAGCACTGCTTGCATCACTCATACTGAACACAGATGTACTAGTTTGCAGGTGGGATGAGATTGTCAGTTTTTCTTGGGAGAATAGTTTAAAGGTTTTAGCTTTATTATGTTTTAGTTTTATCACTAGGTGCTGTTTTTAGCTCCTTAGAGTGATACGCATTTAGGCTTCTGGGTTTTCCCCAAGAGGCGCCAGTTTGTGGCTATCCCAGTAAGAAAAGTGCTCAGACCCTGTAAGGTGTCACTCACAATGCTAATTATTAGAGCTAACACAATAAGAAGAGAAAAGCACAGATAATCTTATGTCCCTTTAGGTGCTGGGAGCCCCAGGCATTGAACAGGACTCCGATCCAAGCACAAGACATCTTGCAGTCCCTGTTCCTGGCAGAGAGCGGGAGACGGTCGCTCCTGCATGTCATTCAAGCTGTTGCAGGATTTCCTAGCAAGAAAGCAACTCTAGTCATCATTTCTACTGTCAAAAAGGAAAGACATTCTCCAGAGAACTTCTTGTTGCGTTGTTAAAGACAAGGCTTTATCACCAGTGCTGACAGGGATCTGCCCAGAGGCTCCTCTGGCACTATGCGGAGCAAGCTGTGTGGCAGAGCATGGCACAGCACAGCACAGCCTGAAGGCCACTGCACAGGTTAGCTGTGGGTCACTGGCTCCTACATGTACCATGATCTCCCAGTCAGCATCACTAGAGCTTCTGCTGCCAGAAACTTGTAGTTTTCCACCAGTAAAACTTTTAAGTCATTTATAATACTTCAGCATAATAGTAATGGACAGGATGGGTAGAGATGAACAGACAGAATGGACAACTTTCTAAAATGTCAAAACTTCATCACAACAGTTTCTTCCACCATCTCCTGCCATTTTTCTGTCATTACTCTCTGTTATTTTTTCTACTCCTCCCTTTCTGCTCTCTCTTCTTTCATTAGCCTTCCTGTTTTCCTGTTTTTTTCCCCATTTCTCTAGTTCCAATCAATTTTATTCCACATCATTTTCTCATTCTATTTTTGTCAGTATAACAAAAAATAGTCTTCATCTCACTTGTCCTTTAGTGCATTGCCCTGTGCTTTTTGTGATACAGGCTCTTTGGAAAAGGTGGTCTATCTTCCCATTTGTTTACATAGCACTTGCCACAGTAGGGCATTTGGATAAAGTCACAATGAAATCAATAGCCCTGTGATATTTTTCTGCTTTTCATTTCCTCTGGACAAGTTAATATTTAACTCTAGTAAAAGCCATACGGTGGCTAATCTTTTTTTTTTTTTCCTTTCCTTCTTTTTTTCCCCCCAGTATGTCTCCACTGAGTATGTGTCCAGTGCCAGGACTGCAGAAAAAGTTAATGTATCCATGCCATTCTCTTTTCTGTACTACTGCGTTCCCAAGGCTTTCATGGGCTTCCCTAGCCACTTCACTTCTTCACATCTAACACTGAATGCTCTGTCGCTTCTTACCATCTCCTTGCTATGTGAAAAAAGAAAGTGCTTATTCTAAGTGGAGTCTCATCACTGGTTCTGCTTTTCACAGCTCGTTTTTAAGACTTTTTTTTTGCTCTAAGCTAATGTAGACAATTTCAATTTGCCTAGAAGTCACTGTGTTAAACTTCTGCTAATGTTCTTTGTCTAACAAAAAATGTGCTGTGTGAACCTCTTATAATGCACTGTAGAGCACTGAAATTGCATAATGGAGCCTCAAATCTGCCCAGCAGCTGGACTCCTTATGGCAGGAATGTGATCAAACAGGGGCTGAGCAGATCTGAAGCCAGGATTTGCCTGTTGAACTGCAGCGCTGGAATCGATTCAGTGAGAAAAATATGCCAATCGTCTCTTGAAATATACTTAAATATTATTTGACAGTGTTTTATCCAACAGCCTAATCCTTTTCTGCAGATTGCCATTTAACACTCAGGCTGACATTTTATTCTACCGGCAATTTTTTAGTAAAGGCAAAGAATCTTCTATCTGGTAAGCGATAAGATGTTTAAAAGGCAGGGCAGTGAGGTTTGTTTTTTTTTTCTCCAGCTCAGGTTCATTGGCGTAAGCATTTTGAGGTTGATAAACTTTTATTTCTGAAACTACGCAGAGTCCAGGCTACTGTAACTTGTATTGCTTTGATGCGTTTTCTTTACTCCTCCTGTCTGGCGTTTTTCAGATGTCAGCTCTTGAGATTTAGCATCAGTCTGAGTTACCCTCCCAATCTTCTGGTGTGCCTCTGATACTGATTGGTTTGCACCATGACGTTGGAGAAGGACCCAAGAAACCTGACATCAGACAAATAAAGCGATACGTCCTCCTTTGGAGTTACAAAGTGCGAATAGCATGCAATATCTGCACAGAGATCTGCAAGCACCAGTGGATATGTACATTGGGCTACATTTTCAGACAGCATTTAAAATGTTTTTCTGGAGGGGTGTTGGAAGTATGTGCCTGATTCCCTACTCTGGGCTTAAACGCCAGGCTCCATGGAGAGCTGAGCAACTGGCACAGGGAGTTATCAGCTGCATGAGGCTGGCCAAAACGATAGTATGGAGAAGGGTTTGTCTCTAACCCAGTAAAGCTGTGCCTTCTTTATATAAGAGCCCAAATTCCCGTGTAGGCAGACAAATGTATTTCCTATTCGTTTAAAAAAACAGAGGGTGTGTTGTTCTTCCAAGAGAGAGGTGAGGGGAAGAGAAGGAAAGCTTTCTGAGTGTGCCTACAGCAGTGTGCACAGCAGTTTGTGCAGACTTAAAAATGAACTAGGCGCTGAGTTATGCAGCATGGCCCACGCCAGGTGGAAGGAGACATATAGATTCACATGTTTAGACAAAGGATGAAAGACCAAAGATAAGACTATGATGGAAAGAAGATGCCTCCAACTTCAGGTGCAGTGGGGCAGGGACATATTTTTGTATATAACTGTCTAAGTTCCCACCTTAGGTGCTTTCAGATTTTTTGGAAAATTGGCCAAGCCTAGCAGCTTGAAATACAAATTGTATCATAGTCATTTACTGCAGTTTAGGCAATACCAAATATGGGAACGAAAATTGGAGCCAGTGCTGTTAATGTAAAAAAACCGTTTCATGGTCACTTTTTGTTGCTCATAATTTTCCTTCCATTACCTTTGCCAACAAATGACACAGAGCACTCGGCAGAAAGTGAAATCATTTTGGTGGAATTATTTTTCCTTCTTTTTTCCAGCAATTAAAGAGAGTAGCACTTAACAAACATTAACCAAATACTGCCTTCTGCCAAAAATCATTTATACTACTATAACCCCAATACCTAAACATAAAGAATAATACTTCCATTGGTATATTCTGATGCACCAATTCTAAACCAACCTTTTCCATGGGATTCTTAGACTACATGTCAGGTATTAAGTTCCCATCAAAAGCCTGTGATATGTGGTTTCTTGGTCTAAACTATTCTAAGTACCTGTTCCTGTCCAAAGAGACAATAAGCTACACAAACACAGACACATCTAGCCTTTCTCACAGTAGTTTTAAAAAGTAACATGTAAGTCCAGACCTACAGACCTTCCTAGGCAAGAGGGAGGACACATGAAAATAATCGCACTTGTTTTCCTACAGTTTGCCATTATAGCTACAACAATCTTTAAATGGCCAAAAAGCCAAATACCTTCTTAGAGCATTACATAGGAGAAAATTGACCTGATCATGCTGACTCCTCTTTGTGTCCAAAAAGGGACTTGTAAAAGCACAGGCTGATGTTCCTTTTGACTGCACTCCAAGAAAAAGCAGGGAACCACCTCCTACCATCCCACAGTTGTATTACATAAATGGATTAGTTTGTAATATCATTTGAGGATGTGAGCAGAGCCAAATGATGGTCACAACAGTACTGGAAAGTGCTAAGTGCCTTCATTATTTTCCAGCTTCTTTATTTATTTTTTTTTAATCACTGTTCCCATCTTCATCTGGGCTAACTGATCCTCTGAGAAACAACTGCCAGTAATGGGCAGGTACCCCTACATTACATGTAGTAAGCAGACTGCCCATCTCAGAGCATAATTCTGTTATTAATGTAGGAAAACATTTGAAAAAATTTAATCCCAAACAGATGTCTGTCTAAAATAACAGAACAAGTGAAAAAAGGGAACAATATGTTGGGACTTTGTAGACACTGATATTTGTGGGGGTGAAAAAGTGGGTATGTGCAACATGGGACATTGAGTTACAGCAAGCCTCAGGTATTATTTACAACATTCAGTTCATAAGAAATGGGTTATCTGACTCTGGAAATTTTTTTCTTCAGCTCTCATTCCTTTGGAGGGGTTTTGTAACTGTATAACTGCTGGAGGAATACAGAAAAACAGTGATATGTGCTGCTGTGGACTGCAGGAGGTCTCCAGTCCAATCCCTTGAGGCTCAGCTGTGGCATCACACACAGTTGCTCAGGGCTTTATGTGTCCAGGGATTGAAATCCCCCAAGGACAGAGAAGGCACAGCCTCTCCAGGCAGCCTGTCCCAGTACTTAGTTATCCTGCCATGGAAATTCCCCGTCGCCACTTTATCTAGCTGGAAACTCTCCTGTTTCCCTTTATGGCCACCGTTGGCAAAAAGCCTGGCCCCTTGTAAACTCCTTGTAGGTGGAGTGGGCACCTTGAAGCTGCCCTTCTCCATTCTAGTTCTTGCTGCCTTTCTTCACAGTGCCTGTTGAAGCCTTGCTCGTGTACATCCAGGCCAACAACATCTACTGCTCTCCCCTCATCCACAAATCCAGTTATTTTGTCACCGATGACCATCCAGCAGGTCAGGCATCATTTAGTCTTGATTAATCCTTGTTGACTGTTCCCAGTCCCTGTCTTATCCCTCTTGTCCTTGTACATTCCCAAGAGCTCTTGCTCCACCCATGATTTTCCCAGGCACCAAAAATGAGGCCAACAAGCCTGTAAGTTCCCCAGACTGTTCCATTTACCCTTCTCTGAAGATGGGTGCCACATTTGCTTTGCTTTGGTCGTTGGGGGCCTCCTCCAGTCTCCATGACCTGTCAGAACCGAATGAGAGCAGACTTGTGAGGACACCAGAACTGAATGAGAGCAGACTTGTGAGGACACCAGATAGCTCCTCAGCACCCTTGCGTGCAGCCCAATTGGTCTCAGGGTGTGGGTAGGTTGAAGGCTCACTTGAAAGCCACCAAGTACCTCAGCCTCTGTAATTAAATCACTGCTCCCGAACCAGCAGTTGGTCCAAATATGCTGTTTAACCTCCTCTGGCTGAAAGAAATTGGTGACTAGTTGCTGAACCACTAACTATAGCACCTCAGACAGAGCTATGTGAAATATTTTGATATGTTGGTTGTCATTCTGTTCCACTGTGACTGTCACTTTCCAGTGTTTTCTGCTCTTAATATACTTTTAATTTTTTGAGAGACTATTCCAGTCTGTGCTATTCATCTTCAGACGGTGAAAGGTAGCCTTGTGGAGGGTTTTCCGTCTCATTTAAAAATTTCCACGTATGACTATTTTTAATGCTAGAAGGATGCTTGGTTCGTGGAAATTTCTCATAGTTTCATGCAAATTAACTGAAGTACACGGATTACATAGCTGAGCTGCCAGTCTGGCAGATTTAATATTTTCTGAGTGTTCTTCAGGCTACTAGTAAAGATTCAATCTTCAAAGGTCAAGAAGTGTGAAAGTCCACTATATTGACTGCAGATTTTGATACATTCACAGGTAAAAGAAACATGACTTCAAAAATACATAAACCCCTAGTGGTACATAGTTCAATACTGTTTCAGTTAGACCTGAAAAATATTGACTTTGTGTGAGCTTTGAGGTTTTTGGAACTACATCCCCACAAAGACAGATCACAGACATTTAGGAATGACTCCTTTTTCCCAGAATATTTATTTTAGGAATTCTCATGAGAACTGAAGTTGACAGTTGCAGCTAAGGGTTCATTCAAAAGAAAACTCTGGACCTCTTGAATTATCCTCTGCCTAAGAAATGACAGCCGTGCAAAAACAATTATACTTAAGAGGGTTCGAGATTCTAAATTTACTAAAAAATTAAGCTAAGGAGTAGCTACCAAACTGAGAAACAAAGTCACTCCTTACATACAAAATCTAATCTGTTCTGTAGATCACACTTTCTCCTCACTAGTTTCTCCCCTCCCACAGAGGTACTGAAGCCTAGAGTTATGCTGAAACATGGAAGAAATTATTCTGCTCATCCTTCCCCTAAGTAAATAAATAAATAAGCATGCCTCTCAGTCATATAACAGGGCAGAAGTGACTGTACTTAATCTAAAACATTTTTGTTCAATAGCTTTTTATGAAAAGTCCTATAAAACCTAAGAAATATGCTTTAAGTGCTGTGTTAAAATACTGAGAACTATTTTAAATTATGGAATTTAACCTATACCCATGACTCTAATTTCTATTTTGTTCCAAATGTCAGTCCATTACTCTTACACTTCCTGATTAGGAAGTACCTAGAAAGACTTCAGCTGCTGAGAGAAACCTAATTCATTTTCCATGTGTATCTGAATATATAATCATTGTATCATTTTAGAAACATTTTCAGATTCAGCATAGGCTGCAGAATAAAGCTGGACAGATAATCCATCAAAGGATTCTCTCGCCTTTATACAAAGTTAAAGGGGACTTGAGCCATATTTTCAGTCTAGATATCGCTGAGATGTAGGGGATGGGAAGCTGGGGCCAGGAAAGACAGCGTTCAGGACTAAAACAATTAAGTATCCTTGTCCTGAGTAGGATCTGTAACCTCATCTGAAAATAGTTTTACTGAAACTTCACTTCTCCTTGTACCTTGGCCACCTGAAGTAATGTTTGGCAAGGTCTGTTGGCGTTTCTTTCAGATGTGCCCTCTCTTCCCAGCAAATCATGGCAGGAGGAGAAAAGGAGGCAGAAGACTATGAATCAAGGAGGCAAGAGTGGGAAAAATCTTGTTTGCTAAGGAGAAGGTCCATGAGACTGGAGATACTGTGGAATAGAACTTCTTTTTCTCTGTGACCTCAGCTGCAGTGGGTAAGCAGGCAGAAAGGGTCAAAAAGCAGCAAAGGCAAAATGCTTTGACTTGTTCATGAGAAAACAAAATGAAGTTTCTCTCTGACCCTTCTGATTTTGGTCATTTGAAGAGAACAAGAGCTCTTCAAAGGTCAGTTGCCCTAGGGAGCAGGCTTGAGAGCAGGGGCATTATTTCAGTTACTAAACATCCTGTCTGCTGAGTTTCCTGGCAGCTATTCAAATTATATTTAGGGGGGAGGGAGGGAGAAAGAGAAGGAGGGAAGAGTATGCATGGTGTTTATACTTCACCTTCTTGCAGAAGTCGTTAAAGAAGATGTACATGAGTTGTGTAGTCTGGATATGTACTTTTCCTGACTCCTTAAGTTTAATTGCTCTCTGATTGTTTTTAAGGATTTATGTATCTCACAGGCAACAGTTGCTCAGAGCTACGGTGCCACATGCACAGAAGAAAGAATAAATGCTTCTGGTCTCACTGCTTCAAAGTAGGCTCTGGTGTAAAAGTAAAAGCCCTTATGCTCTTTGGGCCACTGTAGCAAGAGGAATTGAATACAGCCGGATGCCAGACTTACAAGTGTATATGTTATTTCTTAAGAACATCTTCTTGCTCTGCGTGCCCAGCACAGACATGCCTGGAGGCAGCTAACACAGCACTGCTTGGTCCAGAATAAATTAACCCACTGGGCTCATTTGGGCTCAAGAGCCCCATGCTGGCAGGAGGGAGCCTGGCCTGGCCACCCAGAGCTGGTTTGCTGTTAACAACAGGTTTGCTGACTTTTGCAGAAGGACCTACCTGCCTTAAACTTGAAAAGGCCCAAAGGGCAGCTGGGATTAACTAAAAGTTAAGGGTGACAGCATTTCAACTGTAGACAAGGTATTACAACACCATCCTAATAATCCAGTGGTTCAAAAAGGTAATTAAGGTTTAACTGCCTGGTGCAAGCAACATGCTTAATTGACATCAGTCTGCTACTACACAGGATTATGAGCATTACCTACAGACAGGTGATGTGAACTCTTCCAGTATGTTTTCCATACTAAACTCATTGCACATCAGCACTGGGAAATCCCTCTTTTCAGCATCACTAATAGACATTCACACAGCTGGTGGCAAAATATATTAGAGACTTACCCATAACTGTTGATGCAAAGCCACAACTTTCACTTTCCTTATTACATACCAGTTGGTAAAATATATTTTGAAGCTGTATGACCACTTCTGCTCCCCACCCCCATGTGTAGAAAAATCAGGTTGGTGGATAGGAAGACAGATAAAGGGTTTTGATGTAGACAAACTAATTTAATTAAAGTTAGTGGAGACTTTAGTAAATAAACATTTTCTTCTAAAGGATTTGTGAAATATTGTTTGTTTAAATAAGAGAATGAAGGTAGGGTCAAGCCCTTGAAAAATAAGAAAAAATATGACAATAGGTAAGATTAATATAATTTCATGGTACAGAAAAAAAGATTATTACTTGTATGTGACCTTATCTCCCAGAAGGCCTAGGTTCCCAAATCCGGAGGAAATTATTTTTAAAAAGTATAGTTAGACCAGTATCTGTTAGAAGTTGTTCCAACATCCTGTCTTCGAATATGTGACATGAATTTTAACAGGTGGCATCCGCTCAGGGTCTATCCTGGCATGTTTTTCTTAGCTGATTTTTTTCCTATATAATTTTTTTCCCACATAACTTAGTTTTTCGGGGGGAAATAATATCTTTTTAAATACATTGGTTTGACTTCAAGGATTTAGCTGTGTCATTAACTTTTTTCTTGTCAAGATCTATTACAGCTATAGAAGACAGACAAACCAAAATGAATGCTGGTAGATCCTAGAAGAACCCAGCAATGCGTAAGACTCCAACAGCAAAGCCCAGTTTCACAGCCTCAGAATTCAAATGAGCAAAATATTTCCCTGCCTGAAGGGAAAGGGAAAGGTATTGTAAGGTAAGGCACGGCAAGGCAAACAACGGAGACCATAATGCAAATACAAAGGATCTATGTGAGGTTAGTGGCTGACCCACAAAAGAAGAAGAAAAACCCCCAAACTGTTATTTGTATCCAAAGAGTAAGAAACTGACTCATTTCAGTTATAAAATAGGAAAATTTCAGGATACACATGAGGAAAATAACTTGATAAAACACATTAATGTAGACTCTTGAAAACTGAGCAAGAATATCTGGAAGAAGTTGAGTGACTTGATTTGGAATAAAGACCATAACCTAAAGGATATTTCCTTTTCATGTCTGCTGTCTAAGGCACCTGGAAGGCTCCTTGCCTGTCAAAAGCAGGTTACTTTTAGTTTACCACACTGCAGTCTAGGGCATTAAAGGCACAATTAAGGAAATTGATGTATTGGAAAGAAGAGAATTTGAAAACTATGGAAAGTGGTCTACAAGATTACTGAAATGTTAAGCTGAGGATGAATGTTATTGCTAAGTAGAATTGGGAAGCCATTGTACATAATACAACTTCCCATGTTTTAATTGACTGAAGACGTGCTCACTACATTCTTTCTTTTACATATTCCGTAAGTGACTAAACAAAAATCCACCACTAAAATTTTCAAGACTAAAAGAAGCTATAAATTAAGACAGTGAAATATTGCAACAGAACTTAAATTAAATCATGTTTTTTTATTTTTAATGACTGCCACAACCATTCAGAGCTAGCAATAGCACTGAATCTGGAGGAAGGGATTATGTCCTCCTTATCAGTACAAAATAAGTATGTTGGAGCAGATGGCCTCTTCTTTCATCTTCTAATGCATTCACGTTATAACCCAGATCAATTTTTAAATGTCAGGTCACTTGAAAATGCACCAAGTAATGGTGATCTGGCTCGTTCGTGACCTTAATTATAACTGCCGTGTTCATCTTGAAAGTTTCCTGTTGTTTTTTGTTCTGCCAGACAGAAAGCAGTAAGATAGTCAAACACATGCTTTCTGTCAAACCAAACCTAAGGCAGGAAGGAGATGAAAGCACAAGCATTAGGTTTCTGGGATCAAATCAGCCTTTGAGCCTAAAGGTTCCCAGCCGGGTGACTCTTAGTGATACAAGATACTTGGTTACCACAATTATTATCAGTAAACCAAGGAAATTGTAATTATTAGGGCCACTCAAAATACTTACGTGTAAGTGGGGACTGAGCTACAGCAGCACCTTTGATGCGCTGAGCCCTTTGGGAAAATTCTGCTAGGCAAAATTAAAAGACAAGTCAGGGAATTTTGAATTGCATATGTGTTACTTCAGCAGCAGTTTCACTGGCTACTTGGTAGGCAGAATGCAAACCAGTTTCCTTCCTGGCTGCCTAAATGATGATGAGGTCACCGTGCGAGGTCTGATATAAGCTGGGTGCATGCAGCAGGGACTGGAAAAAGCAGGTATGCTGAATGCCCTGGGCAACACCGCAGCTGAACCCACCACCACAGCTCCGATTTTAACTTCTCTATCCTCTGTCCAGCTTCCAAGTTCGACCCTGCTGCAGGTCCGGTGTGTTGCCTTCTTCCCCAGAGGGAACCTGAAGGTGATCGGAGTAAACCAGCAGTTTTCCTGTATTAGAGCACCACTGTATTCTGAATTAACGTTGATGTTATCATTAAGTTTTTAATTTTTAGCTTTTCCTGACAAGAGCCCAGCATCTTCAGCACAGCATGAAGATTAGCTTGTTGCTGCAGTATCAGTTTCTCTTTCATGTTCACTCAAGCCAGTACTAGACTTTTACTCCAGTCCTCTAAACATCTAGTAGAAAACTGAGACATTATGAAGAAATGCTGATGTCAGTAAGGGATGTAATCTAGGTTTCATTTGAGTTTTGTTGGTGCCACAAAGTTGCTTAACTGTAGGATGATGATTATTTAAGCTAAATTTCTTGGCAGATTCACTGAAATACTGATGTAAGTTATATTGCTTTCTCTACCCATTATAGCTGGCTATGGTGTCTTTTCTGTATGCGTAGTTGCAGTACCTATTAATTTCATTTGGCACATTCGGTAATCGTTCAACAGATTAAGAGTTCTTTTAATGAAACTGCCTTTCTAGACCATTTAAAATCAACTATATCAGGGTGTCTCTTCTACACGTCAGTTTTACGGAGGTGGGGTTTTTTGTGATTATTTTTCTCCAGAAAAATGAGAAATGCCGCCTTCTCTTATGGAGAGTGTACGCTAAACAGCAACGTTCTCCTATTTTTCCTTCAGTACAGACCGGAATATACAGTAAGCGTGCATGGAATCTCTCTTGACTCTACCCAAACAGTAACATTTGGAGCACCTAGTCCAGTAGCATCCTCACTATCTACAGCAGCAGTATCATTCACAGCAGAGATACAGGCACTGATTGCATTATACAGATGAGTAGGTACAGAGCAGGCTGGAATAGGTAGGTAATGGGGTTGGTGCTCCAGCTGCCCAGCACATTTCAAGCAACTGAGTCAACAGTGCATCCTGTTGCAGAGAGCTTCATTATCACTTTTTCAATCTATATGAACTAGTAGATCTGCTCTGATAGAAGCGACTCACATAGCTTGCCTTTAGGTGGAAATTCTTAAAATCAAATACCTTCCTCTCTGCTAAAATAGAACATGACTTTCTGGAATTCCCCAAAACTATATGCAGTGAAGTCACACCTTGTTGTAGCTTGTGGTAGAGCACAACTGTCTTTAAGAGCATTCTTGTAGAAAAGCCAAAGGGTGGGGAAGCCAGGGTATTTCCCTCCACTGCCCCAGCTCGTAGGCTTTAATTACCTGATTATGCATCATGCGAGAGTCTCTGAAGGCTCGCTAAATAGCTTTCAGGTGGTTTTGAAGGCAGGGGTTGGCAAGAATAGGCCCTATTCCAGGTTAAATTGCTTGCCTCCCTAGCCGTTTGCATGATCAACAGTAAGCAGTTCATTATGTTAAAGTCTAAGTTTTGGGGCACACCTTAGGAGAAACTTCATGACAAACTACCTTTGTAAGAAATACCTGCTGCCATTACAGCAACAGTTCAAGAAACAAAGAATTTAGTCTAGTTTGCCATTTGCCAGTGCCTGTAATGAATTCCACTGTCATCTCAGGAGTAAGATAAGAGACCTGGTAGTAACTACGCATGACAAACCTGAACTGATATGGAAAGAAGTATCATCCTTCAGAGCATCCTGTTTTCTCATCACCGTGCTTCTGTGCCACACCGCAGCACCTCAACTAAGCAGGGACCTAACCTGGAGCAAAACTCATCCAGATTTCCTCCTTTCCCTTCCACCAAAAGAAGCAAATAAATAAAATCAGCTGCACCAGCTAAACATAAACAAGCTTAGACACATGAATGAATGGACACACAGAGGAAAGGTAGCACTTGGCTCAGCTGCAGCTTCAGTTGTGTATGGCAACCTACAGTAAAAACATTTTAAGTCTTCATCATTAGAACTTTTTGGTAGTGCTTTTAGAAGGACTTTAATTGTAGGAAGAGGTAATAACATTTAGAAAAATAATTTTATTTTTGCATACTCAATGTTAAAATAATCTGGAATGCAAGTTGAGCTTGACCGAAAGCAGAAACCAGCAGTTCCATTGGTGACATTTAGACACTACTGCAGTTCTTTGAAAGTTTTGAGAAACAAGTCATTTTGGATCCAAAAGCAAGACTCCTGACACAGTAAAAAGTGTAAAGTTATAAATCTACCTCTCTTTAGGCACAAAATTGAAGTTTCCCTGAGAAGATGTAATTACAAACTAGTGTATAAACTTTATATCACATTATCAGGGGAGTTTAAGAGTACAAAAGCAAGATTTGGCTACCAAATTTAAACACAAGTCCTTAATACTCCACGCTGAAGATGAGATTTTCAGGAGGATTAAGAATTACACATTACAGAACTAGAGCAATCAGATTTAAGTTAAATGATGACAGCTGGCTTTGGTATATTCCCTTTTGTATAGTTTTCAGATCAATTCTGATGTTATTTTCCTGAGATCTTTCTGTACTCAGTATGAAGTCTGTGCAGTCCAGCTGCTTTTTTCCCTTCCCCCCCGCCCCCGTTTCATCTTTCCCTTCCAGCTAGCATTATGTTCATGGGAAAAAAATGAGGAATAACCATGAACAATATGCATTTTCCAAGCTTTAAAACAAATAGTTTAGCCAAACTATTACAATTAACTACACCCTTTAGATAATAAATATTGCAAATAGTTGGCCTTCCAAAAATTGCTGTCTTCAATTTTGTCCCCAAACTTCCAGGCCTCAGTGTGCAACACAAGGAATCCCCATATCCACTTGATATATGTTTTCTCTCCCCCTTGTCCATGGACAAGTTGGGGTGGGTGTCATCACCACCATACCAACATGGTGAGAACTGTTATACCCATAAGCAACACCACCACCATCCGTGTTACATGTTAAAGTACATAGCTATGCAGCATTTGTACCTATGTTTCGTATAAGGAGCATGCAGTATTTCAGTTCTTTCGCAGATACAAAGCTTTGCGTCGCAAATGCTCTTCCAAACATTTCACTGCAAAAGGGTCAACATCAGTGTCAAACTTATTAGCAAAGAAGTGGTGGTTTCGTAGGATCCAGTTCAGGTCTCCTACCCCAAAAACACAGACAGAGCGAACATGAACTCCACTGCATGGTGGGTAGGGTGCACCTTTCGATATGTCACCTTCAAAGTACTGCCACTTGACAAACCTCGCCAGTGCATTCATGTCAGAAACGTCATACTTGACACTAGAAGAAACTGCACCCGGGACTTCAGGGATTCTCTGAATTGTTGCCCACAAGTACTCATCTGGGCTGTATGTGTCTTTTGCCCACTCAATGAACTTAAGTATTTTGCTGCTTTCTAATACATATTCTACAAATCTTCTACTAACTACAAAATAGGCACTACCAGAAAAAATTGGAGTACTGAGAGGTGGTAGTTCTTTGTCTACGCCTGTGTTCTTTATTTTACCATCAATAATCTCATGGTGTTTTTTCCACCTTACTTCTTTATAAATGGGCATTTTTTCTGTTTCCAAGCTGTTTTCACCTTTAAGGGCTTTTAATTTCTCTACTATTTCCTGGTTGGTCTTTATAGGAAAGTCCATGCCACAGAGGTTTATTAGGTATTTCCAGTTTGAACTTCTTCTGTAGAGATCTTTCATGCAGTTAATGTCTGCCTGCACTCTGCTCCATGAAGCATATACAACACTCTCTAACTGGCTGGAAATAAAGACATTATCAAAACATGAGACTATTCCCTTCACAGCAGCAAAAAAAGATTCTGGAGACTTTTTGTCAACATGAATGCAGTAAAAATTCTGAGGGGCATAGATTGATCTTAGAAGTCGGTCAAGCATCTCAATTTTGTGATAAACCACTATTGAGTAAGCAATTGGAAATTCTGCTTCTTCAGTGCTGAGAGGTTCCATAATGTATTTCCTAGTCTTGGTGAAGGAGGCACAGTCTGCTGTCATATTAATATAATCATTTGTTGTTAGTCTGTGGCGTTTCTTAAATGACATTAGCAACATCTCAAGCTTTACTTTTTGAATTTCTTGTATATCCCCTTCTATAATCTTGGTGCAGTTAACATTGCCAATAGGATCTTCTTTTGTCAGCTCTAGATGTCTCCGATTTAAGAAGTGTTGTTTCTGGTTAACTTTTAAAACCGAAATGATTACTAAAATAAGAGTTAGACACAAGAAAAGCCTGAAACGCGAGTTGTGGCAAAACCGTAATTTCCTCTTCAGCATTTCAAATACCAAGTAGCTTTGCAGGGCTAAAAAAAATGCCCGCCACTCTGCTCATATCAGCTTCAACAACTTCAGAAAAACCAGTTTGTGTTCCTCAGGAATTTGGTGAGTTTGTCAGAGAGATGGAAGGAAAAATCCTAAAATAAAATGAAATATGACTGTCATTCAAAGACCAAAAAGGTTTCTTTAAAAAAAAATAGTTAATAATTACATTGTTATTTTGTGACAACAAAAAATTGAATAGTTCAGCCAAAAATGTTCTGCTGAAAATAACAAATTAATGAATAAAATTAGTTTATTTTTCTAGCAAAAGATTGGGAGAGGCAGATAGTTTTCATGAGCCACTATTTCTGTAGTACTAAGACTATAAACACAACTTCAGTAAGAAAACAGAGCTGATTCAGTGGCATCTGACAAAAGAAAAGCCAGAAAGTCACATACATTACTGAGAAGCAAGTATTTGATGTTAATTCACACTTCAGAGTTTGACAAGAATGTTTTATACTCACTTCAGCAGTGACATAGATTTCATTATAACTTAACACTCACTTCCTGGATGCTAGCCATGCTTTATCTTCTCACCAGGAAAGCAGTCCCTGAAGCCTTTCAGGATTAAGATATGGTCTCTTCAACGTCCTGCAGGTGAGCTCAGAAGTATCATCAAGAAAGAGCTGATGAGAAAGGGAGAAAGAAATTAGTATAGCATAGCTCTTCAACATTCAGAGTTCTGAGAACAGCTGTGACTGAATTGCTGAAGTACCTTTTTAAGGTAAAAGGCAATACTTATGGCCTCTCTCTAAAACTGATTTGTGTTAAGTCATTGCAAATGCACAAATCTAAGAGCACAGCAGTGTTGTGTTACCATCGTTTAAACATGCATGTTTTTATGATTCAGCAATTGCTTTTAAGTGGAAATATGCTGCCAGGTTGAGTTGCAACAAGATTTATAATATGCCAATTTTATTTTCATCTTTATTTCACAGGCACTACATCATTTTTGTTTATTAGCTTGTTTCCCCTTAAGCAGTTTCTTTCTGTTTCAGTACTCTATGAAGGGATCACTGCCTGGTTATGCAGCTGCTACAGCTGTAGCTGCTGAGAAAACTGCAGCCTAGAACCGCATTACAGAGCTGGGTGTCTTTTTTTGTAAGTACTACCTTATGCAGGTAAACTAATCAAGAAAAGAATAACTTAAACAACTTACATTGCCACTCAAATGCCATTTGTACTCACAAATTCATTGCCTAGTAATTCAGTGCAGGTTTGAATTTCAAACCAACCTCTAACTGTAAAAGCCAATACAGTTTATAGAGAGTGTCTTCCAAAATTTTAATCCATAAGTTAAAAGGTTAATGAAATATTGAATTATTTGAGACATATATAGCTCCTTTCATTTTTACTACTTTTAAGAAAAATTTAGTGCCTCTGAATAACTTTCTGAACAGCTCTGAGAATAATTGCTACTCCCAAAAGCTGGTAAGAAAATTTAAGAAAAAGAAGTGTGCACTGTGTCCACTTCTGGGTTTTGCTGTAGGCTGTTCAGTGTAGGGTTTTTTCTTTTTTTTTTTTTTTTTGCCTCTTTTCTTTAAGATAACCTCAATATCATTTTAGCTTTTCGTTCTCAAACTGTTGCTTTTAATGTGCTACTTGCAAATCTCAGAGCAGTAATGCTGGTAGTAATGTGCCCACAGCATTGCAAACTGACTGCAGGAATTGACCCACCTGTAGTAGGTGGGGATAAGGTCCGGCTCACTGCACAAATGTCTAGCACAGCTATAAGGATCAGCAGTATTTTAAGGAAGTACAATAACCAAATATTTTGTAATTCAAGCCACCAACAGGCAGAGACCACAGACTATTTGTGACTAACAGTATTTAATAAACACCTTATTTACTATAAAGTGTACTTTGTTTTCAGAGTTACACCTGTAACTATTTTATCCTGCATTTCTAATTTATCTTAGAGGGTGGGCATTTGTTCCAAGTCTGGTTTAGGTGTATAGTGAAGGCAAACTGGAAGAACTAAAATTTTAACCCTTAAGGTAGCTGTGTGAACTAGTGTGCAATTGCAGCTGAAAGAACAGAAGCACCTTTTAGATATCATGTCTCACACTTTGAATTTGAATTTAAAAAAAATTAAAAGGGAAACTCCTCAATTACCACTTTTAGTTCGCAATGTGACATCAAAAATAATGACATGATTTAGAGCAAGTTTTAACATGCTTTATAATTGCACACTTGCTTACTGACATCCTCTAGTTTTGACTAGTGGATCTGATCCAATAAAAATACATTCATTACATATGAAATTAACAAAGGAATGAAACTCGCTATGTGGTAGTCTCCATAATCTCTACTGAGTATATATTTCCATCAGATGAAGCTTGCGATACTAGTTACCCTTAAATTACTGTCTTCTGATTATCAACTCAGAAATTAAGACTACACTTACATTTGTGAAGCTTTAGCTGACAGAAAGTGGGATCATTCCTTCTTTAGAATGAGAGTTAGCACTACTATTTTATCTATTCTCAGTTTTTATAGGAGGACTAGCATTGTGGAGTAACACACACTTCAAGAGGATTGCCACCCCCTCCCTGTTCTTTACAATGCAGGCACACTTAATCGAAAGCTATCATTGAGGTCTTTACCTTCTATAATTTCAGAAGAATAAAGCTTACTAAGAAGTATTTCCTGCTCCTGTTTTAGAATAAAACTTAGTTAAAAGCGGGATAAAGAATCTCTTTCAGAAAGGCCTTGTACACTCAGCCCCATGGTGTGGCTATAAGGGTCCTTGCTAATAGCACCCATTTCATGCTGCACCTCCAGTCCAGCCTGTCTGTATAAAACCTCCATGTGAACTTTGGTCTCCCACCAAGCTGTGGTATAATCACATAAAAGGTCTTATTTGTTTGGGTTTTTTTCTCTGAAGACTTACATTTCTTTTGGGATTTTCTGTTTGTTTTTAAGGATGGGTGAAGCCAAACTTACCTAAAATCACATGCTGAGCTGGGCCCGGAGAGTGTTGCTCCCTCGTCTGTGGCCGCAGCCTTTCTTTGATGAAGTTTATTCCCTTAAGTACCTATGTAGTCTGTTGCTGACTTGCTTCAGTCAGTACCATGGGTCAGATTAATAATTTAGCCTGTCGGGTTAACAACATTTTATATAGCTGGTTTATATCCTACGAAAGAGGACGTTTGCGAGAGTGCAGGGCCAGCAAAGGGCCGCTACACCCGTCCTGACGAAGGGCACGTGCCTCAGCCTAGCAACAGGGAAACCAGCCTTTGGCCACCTGCACAGCAGACCTCTTCAGCTGCAGTTTCATGGTGCAACTGGTCCGATACCATGATGTGCTGCGGGTGGAAGGAGCAGCCCTGCTCCTATCTGTGCTGGCCGCACGTCAGACTGGGAAGAGTATGGCAGCAGATTCAATGAGCCAGCCTCTGGGGATCTGCCTGCGTTCAGCCCTCATGGCCACCGCCAGGGCCTCAAAGGCATGAATCATTGAATCATAGAATGGTTTGGGTTGCAAGGGACCTTAAAGGTCATCTTGTTCCAACCCCCCTGCCATGGGCAGGGACACTTCCCACACGACCAGGTTGCTCAAAGCCCCATCCAGCCTGGAACACTTCCAGGGATGGGGCATCCACAGCTTCTCCGGGCAACCTGTTCCAGCGTCTCACCACCCTCACAGGAAAGAATGTCTTCCTAATATCTAATCTTAATCTCCCCTCTTTCAGTTTAAAACCATTACCCCTCACCCTATCGCTCCACTCCCTGATAAAGAGTCCCTCCCAATCTCTCCTGTAGGCCCCCTTCAGGTACTGGAAGGCTGTTTATAAGGTCTCCCTGGAGCCTTCTCTTCTCCAGGCTGAACAACCCCAGCTCCCTCAGCCTGTTCTCACAGGAGAGGTGCTCCAGCCCCCTGATCATCTTTGCGGCCCTCCTCCGGACCCAATCCAACAGGAACATGTCTTTCTTGTGCTGAGTACTCCCAAGCTGGACACAGTACTCTAAGTGGGGTCTCAAGAGAGGGGAGTAGAGGAGCAGAATCGGCTGCCTCGACCTGCTGGCCACGCTTCCTTTGATGCAGCCCAGGATGGGTTGGCTTTTTGGGCTGTGAGCGCACATTCATCCCTTTATAAGATTATACCTTGACGACTCCAGCCAGCCCCTTGTCAGCTCCCCCATGACCCCCACAGTGCTGTCAGCCCCTGCCCCAGTGATGCCATGGCAGGGCTAGTCTCCAGCCCCCACAGCCTGGCCATGGGCCTTGACAAGCTGGGCTCAGCCCAGCCTCAGCCTGTCCCCGTCCCCAGGGAGATGCCTGATGGCTGAGCTGCCCCCGTGTCGCCCAGCTGCCCCACTCCCGGCAGGGGCGGTGGGACAGGCCTGGCTGCCAGACCTGCCATGGGGAGTTTGGGGAGTCCCCAGCCCTGTGGCACCCTGGAAATCTCCGCTCACCACGCTGCAGCAAACCCAGGCTCCAGGCTTTTAGGCTCATGCTTGTACTGGTATGGCTGAAAGTGAGAGATGGGTCTTTCCCTAAATGAGGTTAAAAGCAGTGGCAGCCTCTACTCAGCATTACTCTAGGGTGCCACCACTCTCCGGAGCTGTTCACTTTGCTGGAGTCACAGTGCTGGGATTGGGATAATAGGATTCCCGGTCCCCAGGAGCTGCAAGGCCCCCCCACTGCCAGCTCACATAAAACGCATCACCTTCCTCCGTCCTGACTGAAGGAGTCTAGAGAGCAGAGTGAAACTGCAAACTAAGTAGATATTTTTTTGTGTTTAAGCAATAACCACGTTTTTATGCTAAGTACATTTTTTCCTTGGAAAAAGCATCTTGGGCTTGCTGTGAAATGGTACACAGACCCATCTCATGATAAAATGAGAATCATTAGGGGCTGGTGGCAGAGGAACCAACGAAAATCACATGTCTTTTGATTTTGGCACTTTTCTCACATCAATGGAAAAATTGTTGAGGCAAGATGTTAAACGCCGATTTGGCATCCAAAAGGAAGCAATGTAGCCTCCAAAATACACCAGCATCAGCACCAGAAGTTCAGAAGGGGTTAGGTACAGGGTAAGAAAGTACTTTGGGGTACTTCAGCAGCCCGTATACCTTGTGCAAGACTGATAGAAAGGCCAGGAAAGAGTTTAGAGACAGGTAGCATCACAGAGGCTGTCACAAGGTCAAAACCAGTTACAATAAGGGGAAGATCCGATCGGCCTTGCAGGCTTAGCTGCAATGTTCTAGTGTCCCAATGCTCTCAGCCTTGTGGGCTGCTGAACTAAGGAGGACCTGGCTCCTTCCCTTCATTGTTCCTCCTGTTCTGCTTCCTCTAACAAATACCAGATGAAGAAGCTCTCTTGTAGTTGCTTTGGTGGTTTTTGGTATACTGTGGAGAGGACCCAGCAACACGAACATTACACTGGCCTCTATCATATGTCCACAGACACATTAGCTTTTAATCATGGCCTTGCAACAGGGATAGGTATTTGAAAACTTCCCGGCAGCTGCACTAATATCCTACATCCACTCATGACGACCCGTGAGTTGTTATTTAGAGAAATGTATTTCTCTAAATAACAAGTGGAAAATATAGTGGTGAGTACATCCACCCCTGAAGTGGTAGTTGGGATGGGCCAGGAGACAAGTAATCGTTTTGATGGGTGGGGAGTGAAAGTCAGAACTGACTTATTTTTCCCTTCTCTTGCCTGGGAGGGAGGGAAGACGTAAGGAAGCTTCAGCTACCCCTAAAAATATTAATTGAGCGGGTGTTGACCCGATCCTTGCTGCTCTCTTTCCCCATTCACAAATTCCACCCGAAATACAAAACTTTTCATCAACACTTGAAGAAAGCCCTCCACTGAGGGTGTATTTGCTGCAAAATCCGTGAGTTTTACCAGGGCATATCCACAATGCTTAAAAGCATACATGTCCTGCAAGCAGTTATTACAATTAACCTGCTTTCATTCAGGTTCACTTACGCAGAACATTTGTTCTGATGAGGAAGTGATTTTTAAAGCAGTAAGCAGCTTGCATAAACACAAACATGCATGCGCGCAAAGACAGACCACAGAGATGCAGGGTTATCTGCAGGGATCTGCCAGACACAAAGCAGAGTCACATTGACTTAGCATTTCTATGGTATCGAGCAGCATGATCTTGAAAGCAGATATGCCTGTAACTGAATGAAAGTACTCATGTTTGTTCCATTAGATGGTCTTCAGCCTTATTGAAAATAAGGACTGGTCATAAGCTGAGTATTTGAGATAGCATTAGACTTTACAGGGCTAAGACCTTAACTCAGAAAGTCATTCAGAGGCAGGAGCAAGGTTCCATGTGGGTGCAGTTGTCTGCTCATTGACAGCACTCTGCGAGATGAGGGCACTTCCTTCAGAGCTGCTTAAAAAAACCCCAGTAATGAAAAAGAAGAAGACCTTTCCTTTTTATAGGAAAAAATACATCTCCAGTCTCATTAGCTAGAAGGCAGCTTTAAACAAAGCTCCCCAAATGACTAGCACTTCTACAGCTACCACTACATGGAGATTAAATAGTGATTGTAGCTAAAAGTAGATACTTGGTTTTCATGGGGGGTGGGCGGGGGGGGAGGGTTAAGGGGGAGAGAAGTATGAAAATATGTTCAAAGCCCTGAGTTATGTGGAGATCTTATGTTCAAATGTCAGGAATCTGACACACTAAAATCTTTCTCTTTTAAAAGCCAAGTAAAACCCACATGAACACACACTTGATGTGTAAAATGGCACTGAAAAAATGTAAATTTTGATAGCCTTTCTAATCCTCTCTTGTACTACTGTATCAAGTAAATATTCCTCAGAGCAGCTGAAAGCCTGACTCCCATTTGCCTTCCTTCACATTCATCCTTACAGGTCCCTCAGGCAGACCTATATCAATAAGAAATGTCAACTGTGGAAAGTAAAGCCATTATCGCAAAGTCATTCAGTAACCAGTTCCCACCTCAAGAAGTCTGCAACTCTTAGTACTGAGGAAAAGTAACTAACTCACTTAGTAACTAACTCACTAAAAAAATTACCTTTTACCTCAAAGTAACTAACACTGAAAGTACACTCATAAATTCCAAGACAAAACCCCACAAAATCTTTAAAATTGTCCAATTTAACACCCAGTACAACTGCCTGGTGTTCATCAAGATAATTTGTACACATTGGCTGCTTCAAAGTAAAATGCATGTCTATTTTTTCACAGTATTCTAAAGTAGGAACTATAATTTTGCCAGGAATGGAGGAGTTGCTGCACTCCTCACGCCCATCTACAGAATTTTGCTAACGGCTAAATGTGACAATGCTGTATTTCAGAATGGGACACACTGGCAGACTCTGTTACAGGAAAGGAAACCTGTATTAAACCACAACTAAACCTCATGGGGGAAGGAAGAGGCTGTCAAACTTTTGAGTACTTGGACCCTTCTTCAAGCACAACATTTAAAATATTATTCTGAGGACACTTCCTTTAGCCCGATGTAGAAGAAAATGTTTTAAAGCCATACCTACAGTTACAGTTAACCAGTGAGCTAAAGAACAATGGTAACAGCAGCAATGGTCTCTGGAAAGAACACGTCTCTTGTAGTTACAGGATTAACAAGCATCAACATCATGCTTAGGTGTGTAGGTTTAACTCTATTGTGCAAGTCAAAAAAATAATACTTCCTACTTCTATTGTGCAAGTCAATAAAATAATACTTCCTACTTTTAATCTACAGTTTAAGAGGTATTAAATGATATTTTTTTGGTTTTTTTCATTGTTCATGTCAGGTGAGATGACTTTAATCTGACCTGCAAGACAACTGCACATAAAAATACAGTTCAAAAATACAACTTTTTATTGTCTAAGGAGCAGACACTACCTGGAAAGTAGGTTGTGCTGGAAAATACACAAAAAGACACACAAACACACCCACACCCCATATTATAGTTTATAGTACTGTATATATCATCAGCAATGGATAACTTTCAACGTCATCAAAGAAATTTTACACTGGGTGAGAACTGCCACCTCTTATTCCCTTCCCTGCAGGATTTTTCAGTAGGAAAACAGCCTAATCCCTCCACCCCACAAAAAGATAAACAAAAGAAGAAATCTAATTGAGAAATACCATTAATTTGAAATCTAACTGAGAACAATATGTATGATAGGAGAATCCACACCTGGGAAGAGTGTAACACAGAGAGTAGCAGTTACCAAACGCAGAGTTTTTGTTACTATTTACACTGTTCTTGTCTGGTGGGTGCAAACAGCTTTCTGAGATAACCTATTACAGTTTTCTGAGATGCGATGAGGTTTCTGTTTGTTTTATTAAGCTTCTGTACTAGCCTTACGATTATCCCGTGCATAATAATGCTTCACAGTGCAAAAAGTGGTTTCCCTGGAGGTATGAAGTAAACCTAATAGCACAAGTTATTTCGGTTGTAGTAGCTGGGCACGCTACATTCTTGTGGAACTGCCTTTTTTCACCTTTCCTAAAACAGAATTCTACATTGGTAGTCAGCTATTTTCAAGTTTCAGGAGGCTATGAACCAAAGCAAGTGGAGAACTTTTAGATTTTGTTGAAACCCAAGGGAAAACCAGGAGGAGATTATGAGAAAAACAAAATTAATTTTTTTTTCATAAGACTAGCAGTGGGTTTTCCACTGTGGCAACAAATTTGGAAAGTAGTATTTGGCTTAGTAAATCACCATATTCTCAGCACAGCTGACTGTAAATCTTCAGCTTGTGTGTTCCCCAGTGCATTTTGCTTAAGTTAGAAAAAAGAGAACAAACTTGGCAAAGGTATTGGGTTTTTGGGTAATTGGGTTTTTAAAACAACTTTTGGCTCTTCTGGCCTCAGGAAAGAAGTATAACCCCATACAATTCAGATTCACAGGAAAGAGATGATGTTGATAACTGATGTTTGCTATACTAGAGAATCACTGGGAGAAATTAAAACCAGTATTTACTTTCGTATACACCTACTTTCAAAAGCAACGTGCTATTGTAACTGAGATCCAACTTGAGCTACAAATACCGCATAATTTTTCACAACAATTTTCCAGTTGAAGTCGATATACTGAAATGCCACATTTGCCCCCACTTCATTTCTGACTCTGTCATTCGTGCCAGCTCTGAGGTCATCCACCTCATATTCCATTAAATGAGGAATTTAAAATTGCAGGCTTCAAAACAGCAGTTCCCTCCTGCTGCCACTCCTCCTCTTTCCCACAAAGAAATCTACTTTTCTGAGCAACCTTGAAAGGTGGCAAAGTGCCAGAGCATAACTGAGCCTCCTGTCAGGCTTCTGAGTCCTCCCACCCAACCTGGGTCACAGAAAACTATTTACAACCTCCTAGACAGCTCTGCTGTTCTCAAAAGAAGGAGGTTTCTTCAGGGTTCTCCCGGTTCTAGCAAGTTTAACAGAGAAAAAAAAAAAGAAAAAAAGACACACCCCAGGACTGCAATAACTCAGGAGCATCAGATGTCCCCTGAATTTTTGTGCTCGCTATACAGATTTCATATCAACCCAGCAACCGCGCAGCCAACAGCCTGCTCTGGGCTCCCCTGCATGCACCGCCGCGG
>KZ505941.1:261628-280003 GCA_002844005.1 Limosa lapponica baueri
GCGCTGGAGGGGCTCGGTCGGGTGGCGGCAGCCCGCGCCTTGCGGAGCCGGGGCTCCCGCAGCCGTGGGCGTGCAGCGCCCGCCAGAGCCGGGCTTTACCGCTCACGGGTGTTTTAAATGGGCCAGTGGGTGGAAGCGTCGGGAGGGGGAAGTGGGGTGGGGGGGTCGGTGGGAGGGGAGCAGACCCGGCTGGGGGGCCCCGTGCGAAACTTGCCGCGGGGGAACGAAAAGCGTGTCCAGGCGGAGCCTGGGCAAGACCTTGGTTTGTTGTTCGCTCTGTCCCATCAAATGTCTGCCCGAGGGTAAATACACTCGACAGGGTCTGGAGAGCTGTGAAATACGAAGGTGGAGCTTAGGGGCAGGCAGCTTCTTAATATGTTATCAATGTAATTAAAAAGAAAACGAAAATAAATTCCAAGAAAATAGGAAATTCAAAGAACGCACCTTCCTCATTTAAAAACCCCAAATACTGCAGCCTGCAGCAGCTTGAACACTGCTGGCAGCATTCCCCAAGAATCCCTGTACATCAGCGCTATCTGGAGTACAGTATGATTTGGGAGATTGAGGCGCACCTAAAGGACCCTCCCGTCCTTTCCTCATCCCAGATGTGAGCTCCCACTGGAAGTTCATGTATCTGCACAGTAAGCAGGATCAATGGTCTGAAAGCTAACAAGAAAATGAGAAGATTGGGTTTCAAGGCTGGCACTAGGAGACACTGCCAACAGAAGGGGGAATTGCCTCCACATGTCACCACTTAGATCAGGCAGGATAGCTTGGGGATGGACTGCGAGATCTCAAATCTGCATCATCATGTTGTCAAGAAAATTTTCATTATATGTGTACCTTCTGGATAGAGGAGTACTGTATAACTTCATGCTAGCTCAGCAGTCCTCCCTTTTTCCTGACAGGTGGGGAAAAAAGGGGGCCTTTCTAGTGTGTCTGTTATTTATAGGGCTGAACTTCTGGTGGAGCACCACACTAAAAAGGCCTTTCCTCCGTAAACCCAGTAGAGGTTGGTAACAGAAGTTTATGGGAAGGGAATGAGAAATTTGGGGGAAGGGGATAAGATTTCCTACTTGTTTGTCCCATGGAGAGTAATGGTTTACGATTACAGCCGATGACTGTATCTAGTTGGTCTTGCATGTAAATTAGAACAGTAAGTCACAGGTAGTGTAAATATAAGTATTTGTTCTCTTGCTAAATCATCTACAAAGCATTGCAGTATTGCCATTGCAGTACAAGAAGTAGTAACACTAGAGCTGGACACCGAGTACTCTTAAGAGAGCGGATTGGGTAAGCTTTGGGGGCTGATGTTCTCTTTTGTTGTTTTTCATTCCCCCTGCCTTAATTACTTACACAGCTATAGATGCAAAGAAGTGTGTTGGATAAAAATAAGCAAAGCACCAGAGTTGATGTATATTGCTGCAGTTAGATAAAGTAACCTCTAAAAACTACTTCCTGCAAAGAAACTAAAAAAAAAAAAAAAAGTAAACAAAAAGTATTAAAGTAATTACTGAAAGTAGTTATTTCAGGTAGATAGCTGAAATTCAGAAGACTGTTATTCTCTAACTTTTGCACAAGTGGAAAGTCATAGACTGACATGATTAGAGAGGTTGTGATCCTTTGCTGACCATGCTGGCAAAGACTCATCATTTGTTTATTGCAGCTTTGTGAAATTTCAGGGACTGTGTTTCAGTTATGGTTCCTTTCATGGGTAATTTTGGTCAACTGATCCTGAAAGCAAATGGATGAAGTGGGTTTGCACCTGGTTTGCACCTATTCTAACTTTGAGGCTGGAATATGAAGAGGGCAAGGTCCACAAGCTGCCCTTCCTGCAGTGAGATAGCCCAATGAGAGAGGTGACTGTATGGCAGCTGTGAAACAAATAAAGTAGAAAAAGAAAAAAGAAAAGTCATTCACAATTTTGGAAGCACTGATAGAGGAAGTAAATAGAGCAATGGAAAAAGTGGAACTTAGAGACAAAATATAGGCAAAAGTGAACAAAAAGCAAGTCGCTAATACAGGAAATTTAAAATACATAATTGATTTTGTTGTAAATCTTGACTGGTTTGCATGAGATCAATTTGTACATGAATATTTGATAGCTGTGGTAAGATCAGCACTCCAATGAGAACAAGGCATACAAACAATATAATTGAGACAGTTTCAAGAACAGTTTTCTGTGCATGGGTAAACTGACATAGTTATGGTGCAGGAGACTACAACTTAAATATATTTCCACTGGGAGGACAACTGTCTCAAAGGTATGCTTGCTCTAAATTAATATTACTATCTCATTTGTCATTTGACAGCTGCATCCAGGCTTTTAGGCTTTTCCTTGGGAAACCTAAAGAATATAAAACATTTTAAAGGCCTTAGGTTTTTTGTGCTTACTGCTCATTCTTGTGTCTTCTCAATTTTACCAGTTTTAAGGAAGTAAAAGTTTCCTTTTTCTGAGAAGCCAGGCAGTGGTCTAGCATTTTCTAATGTTAGTAGCTTAATGTTAGTAACTAATGTTAGTTAGTAGTGTCTAGTAAGTGTAAGCCCAATATCTGTTCTTGTGATAGTTCAACATCACAATTTCCTAACATCAGGAAGATGCTCCTAATATCTAACCTCAGGTAGACAGAGGATCCTAACCCCAGTTTTGAATCCTGCCAGGGCTTGAAGGTTTCTTAATATGGACACTGTGCCTTTACTACATTATCCTTCTTTGAGGAAAGAGTTGCTACAATTCATATCTTTTTATTAGCTTTTCTGTAAGCACCCCTTGTAACATTTCCCTTTGTTGTAAAGTTTATGACACTTAGCATTCTTGCCTAGATTCCCCATGCTGCTTGCTCTGTGCCTGAGTAGGGAAAAAAATAATTCTACTCTTCAATTTGCAGATGAACTCTTGAAAGCTGAGCCTCAGCATAAGTTGGGGGGTGAGGGGTGTGTGTGCCAGAAATGCAAATACTGTGTGTGGAGAAAAAAACAAAAGATCTGAAGAGGAGGATCACAGCTGCCAAAACCCACTTTAACACAAAACCTTGTCTGACAGAAGGAAGAAGAAAATATAACTGAAGTACATTTTAGCATACTTCTCCTTGGAACGGTGTCTTCTGATATGAGTGACTATTCCTTTGGAGGGATGAACATGGCCCATGCCTAAAGTTAATAAAGGAGGGTCATGTTTTCTTCCTCAGGTCATGTGTAATATGTATTAGAAATACTCTTTCATTTTCATTTTCATTGTGTGTTTACACCAAATCTTCATACTTCTTGAGAGGAAGATTTTTAAGGTAAGTTTAAAATAAGTTGAATATGAATAAACTGTGACAGTACCACATGATCAAGACCATCCTGGGACAAACTTCTTCCAAGACACTGGCAGGCAGTTAGTACTAATTACAGAATTGAAAATAGAGTGGAGTGGATTGCAGCCTTGAGTTGCCAAAATTAACTGTAAAACGTGTACTGGGTAAATTAGGGGCCTCTCGTTGCACCACTGTGGTGGGTTTGACCTTGGCTTGCTGCCACCTCCTCAACAGGACGGGGGGAGAAAATAAGACCGACAAGCTCATGGGTTGGAATAGAGACAGGGAGATTGCTTATGAATTACCATCAAGGTCAAAACAGACTCAACGTGGGGAAGGTTACTTTAATTTACTGCCAATTAAAAATAGAGTAAAATGGTGAGAAACAAAGGCAAAACTAAAACTACCTGCCCCCAGGCCCTTCTGGCTTCTTCCCAGGCTCAACTTCACTCCTTTGTTTCTGACTCTTCTACCTCTGCCCTCGTGAGCGGTGGCGGGGTCACGGGGAATGAGGGTTGTGGTCAGTCCACAACAGCTCCTCTGCCTCTCCTTCCTCCTCGTGCTGTTCCTCTGCTCCAGTATGAGTCTTTCCTTGAGATAACAGTCCTTCATGAACTCCTCCAGTGTGGGTTCTCCCCCCAGGCTGCAGCTCCTGCCGGGGGTCTGCTCCTGTGTGGGCTCTCCACTGGCTACATCTTCCTTCAGGGCATGTCCACCTGCTCTGCTGTGGGGTCTTCCACAGGCTGCAGGGTGGATATCAGCTCCACTGTGGTCATCCATGGACTGCAGGGGGACAGCCTGCAGAGGAATCTCTGCTCCAGCATCTGGAGCACCTCCTCACCCTCCTTCTCCACTGGCCTTGGTGTCTGCAGGGCTTTTTCTCCCATGTTTTTCTCACTTCTCTCTTTCACAGGTGCCGTGCAGCATTTTTTTACCCTTTCTTAAATACGTTACTACAGAAGTGCCACCGGTGTCACTGATGGGCCCAGTTTTCGCCACTAATGGGTCCATCAGAGGCCACACCTGGAGCCCCCAACCTACGCCCGCAACCTTGCCAAGTAAACCCAATAGAACCACTTTGGTTATTTTTTTGTTACTGTGATCCAGTTAAGAAGTGTGACTTGCTGATTGCATTTAAGAGGTGAGAAGCAGGTCTAGCGTTAACATGTCTGCTGGGGGAATGAATGAATCCTTCTCTTGCTGGCTGCTTTGGTGGGCAGGATGAAAGATCAGTGTGGTGTGGCCTGGCAAGGCCAGTATTTGAACCGTAAGGAGAATCAGTCAAGCTCCTTCTAACATAATAACAAATTAGACAAACTTCAATCTTTCAAACTTTTCCAAATTTTATTTATAAAAATTAACGATCAATACTGTGTATATAAATATCAATAAATAAATACATGCATAAATACATACATACGTGCAGACATATACATATGTGTATATACATACCAGGAATTCTGAACTAATGCCTGAGTTTGTTTCATTTCTCCTTTGCACTTTTGAAACATTTCACGAATTTCAAGCCTGGTCTCACAATTGCTTTAAGGTGACTTCAGTGAAGGCTTCTTCTGAAAGCACTGCAGGCTGTGTATCTTGAGCATTCTGCTCAAGCCCTTCCTTTGATTTTCTATCATCCATTAACTACTTCATAGCCAAATTTTTGCATTTAAGTTTGTTTCATTTCTCCTTCCTCCCCTTGTTGAAGGTGTTCTTATAGCTGTGAGAAACAACTCTACAAGAAACTGTTTTATAGCCTTGCATGTTTGTGTTTTGCTATACAAATATGTATTTTATTTGCCCTATAAATGGTTAAATTCATGTGATCCTCTATCACACGAGCAGCATCTTTGATTTGGTTATGTTTTTAAAATGACAGTGCTTTGATGTCAGTTGTTACATGAACTGGCAGTCTGGTGCTAAGCTTCCTATTTGCATTTTGCTGACGTTGCAGACTTCAGGATTGTTGGTATAACATATATAGCTAATATCATTTTGTGCTATATTGTGTGGTATTGCTAGTTGTAGACAGGAGGGAAAAACAATTCAGTATCAACACTTTTTTTCCAGTGTATGTTAACAAATTCTTTCCAGCTTAGGACTATGAAACTGAAGTCCCTTTAGATGTTATTGATATGTACAGCATTTAGATGTTATTTATATGTACAGCATTAGCTTCTAGTTTTTACTTTGTTCCTTCTTTATCATCAAGCTTTCAACATCTACTCATAAGTTCCCCATATTTATTTCTTTATGACATTTTGTCTAATTTCTGTAAAGTAGGCAGTACTTTTGTTATTTCTGAATTTTCTTTCAGTTACACTTTCAGTGTACATTACCTCTTATTGTGGGTTCCTTTTTTATAGCACGGTTGCTCTGTTAGCTGGGATCAGCTGAAAATTTTTCAACAGCTAAGCTATTTTTTACCAAAATTTGCTATGCTGGAAACAAAATGTCCTGCTCTGTCCCTCTGGGCAGTCAGCCTCTCTGTACAGTGCCTTCATAAAAGTTCCCTATATGTGATTCCTGAGAAACTGCAGAAGTATGAGATCTGGACACATGAATTTTCCAGCACTCCCCTGTGGGTTCTTTTCTATTCTCAGCTGTGAATAAAATTTATAGGTTCTTATTTTCCATGACTGGACTAGGTGCTCCATTCCCTGAGAAAATCATAATCTGTTTATTTCCAAGTGTTGAGAATTGTTAGTATTGATAGCCTTGCTTAGCACTTGAAGCTAAAGTTCTTGGAGTTTTAGGCTGCAAGGGCTGTCTGAGAGTAAATTTTCTGATAAAGCTAACATTGCAACCACAAAACTAGCTGAAACCGTAGATGCAAAGAAGATAAGGACCAAGGAAACAATTCCGAGAGAATGTGATATCTTCAGAAGGCAGCCAGCCCAGCGACTAAAAAAACTGGTAAGAAATCAAGAGACCACCAAACAGAACTAAGTGATTGGACTTGGAGATTGGGTAATGAGTGGCATGTTCTGGGAAATCTGTCTATAAGGGTATAATTGGGGTGCATGGTCTCCACCGGGGGTCCTTCCTTGGAGGTACCCAGCTCAAGCTGCCCTGCATGTCAGATAAATAAACCACTTACTTGCTCAGTGGATTTTAGTGACTCATCTTCTTTAAGGAGGAATCTAGGGTTGAGCCCTGTTGAGGTGGCATCTGTGTAATTTCTAACATGGACTAGGTGGCAGCTGCATAATTCCTACAACACAAGATTGTCTTTAACTTGTATACTTAGTACACATGAACCTGTAATAAGAATTGTCCCCTGGTATATGATCTGATTATTGTCTGTTTGTGACTTTGCTGTAAGCTTAGATGTCACATAATCATATAAACTGCGCATTTATTACCAGAAATTACAATGGTTTTATTCATATTACTAGATACAACTGTCTCTTGAACAGTTCCTTGAATCAGTACTGGTGTACTGTAGAGTAAGAGTATACTTTCATTTTTATTAGGAATTTCATCTTTGTCCAGAGGCTTAAGTTCTTGGAAAAGTAGAATTTCATCAGAAGGATAGATACTGTGGGGCTGTGTGTTTTATTGCACACTTTATACAGTCTTTCACAGTGCCCTTTCCAAACTCATCCTATTGATTTTGCAGACTTAAGTTTCCAAATCTGTCTTGTTTCTTCATGTTCCCAAGAGTTAGTGGTTTGGGCATGTAGTCCATTACTGTTCTGCCCCTGAGGGTAAATGTGGGGTCCTAATTACAGCCTAGTCAATTTACATTCTGCAATTCTCCACTCCTTTTTATTCTATGTTTAAATCTGGGTTCTATGTAAACATTTTGTTCAGGTTTGAGTGTCCCATGTCTGTCACAGATGCTGAACAAGAGATTCCCTAAGACTTTAAGATTGCCTATAAAATTGAGGTCTCTTGTAAGAACTTCATAAGCTTCACCTTCAAACCTGATACCTTTTAACAGTTTCATACTTTTTAGGTCAAGAGTACTTAGTACCGTCTGATAAAGGTATAGTTTCACTTATGCATCAATTATTAAAGTAATCTCGAATATCCAGGACAAAACAACTTTCTTCTCATTTGTTTTAAGCAGTTCCATTGAGCCTTCCTGAGGGACAAAATTCCTGCTGGATCTCTTACAATTTTTTTCCATTGGTCTTTCTTTTCCTAAGCCCTGCCGTATCATAGGTGCTGGTGTTTTGTGGCAGAGGTAAATATTCAAAAAAAAAACCAAAACACAAACCCAACCAAAGAAGCAGAAAGTATTTACCTCTTGATGATGAGTTACAAGAAAGAAGCTGTGACAGAGGGCTTAATTTCTTGCTTTCAGTACTGTAGTAAGTCCTCAAGAGCAGCTCTCTTCTCTTCAAAGATTTTGAGTCCTCAAAAGAATGAAACTTTTGAAAAATACCATACCTTTTTCCTTGTGAGAAGTCCAGAGAGATCTTGGGCTGCTGGTGATCTCTTGATACAGTGAAACAAGTCTATGTAAGGAAAAGTTCTGTAAAATAAACAAACACACAAAGAAACAAACAAGCCTGATTTCCAAGCAAAAATCAGGGGTTTGCGCTATAATGTAAAAAGGTTTAGTAGTGAAAAATATTATAAACAAATATTCTGTTGTGGTTTTCTGTTCCAGCTTGCTGGCACATGCCTAAAAGCTATGTCTGTAGCTCTGCTAGGAAGTGGGATTGTTGCCACCCTGAAGAAAACCGTTTTTCCTTTAAGATCCACGTATGAAGATTTGAACTGCATCCTCAAAAAGACTCCATTGTCCTGCACAAAGGCTTCCTGCATTTCATCCGTATATTTGACATTCTGTTTACTCTTGATGTTGTTTGATCTGTCAATTGGCTGCTCTCTGTACCATAGGATGGTTTTCAACTAAAGGGTTCAAACCAGCAATGGAAATCAATGGACTTAATTTTAATTTACCAAGAAACCATCCAGTAATCTGAGATAGCACCTTCTTCCCCATTTTGTCTAAAGTAAGGAAAATGAAGCTCATAAGTGAGTGTGATGCTAAAAATTTCTATTCCAGCAGACACCAACAAGCTGTGGGAATATAAATTGATACAGCAGAGAAAATCACTCAAGAAAATCACTGTTCTTTCAAGAATCTGAAGTGAAAAATCTGTTGTGTGAGAAGACCTGTAGCCTGTTATTTTCTAGCACCAAGCCAGAAAAGGAATGAGAAATAAACAGAGAATATCTCATTCTGAAAAACTGCACTTAAGTAAATATAAAGAAGCCTTTCTGATAATGCAACTTGAAGCCATGCCTTTGCAAAAAAGTGTGTTTCTAATGCAAACCAAGAAGAAAGAGTACCTGATGTATAGATTTTCTGGTATCTGTAGTTTCTGAATTAAATAAAGAGAGTAATTATTTCTTCATTGAAGTGCTTTGAGGTGACTATGTTCTGCCTTTATGTAGATATTGCATTGCTGCAGTCATTGACACGACTGTCCAAATATTTTGCAACCTTTGTTTCTTGCAGCCGTTTTCAAGCCACCTGTCTTAGATGTTCAAGACAATTATGGTCTGAGCCCAAAACATGTATATATTCATTTAAAGGTTGGAGTGAAGTCGAGTGTTGACAGTTTTGTTTCTTTGGCATACTGCTGTAACTTTCTGTACAAAGAATTTTAATGTATTGGTAGACCATTCTGGGAAACTGGCCTGGTGTTCTCACAGAAATAAAGAACCAACCACGTATCATTCATTCTGGTTTTCCTCTCTCCTGCATATGCGTGGCAACAGCTAGTTCAAAGCAAAGTCAGAAAGAAAAAAAACATCTTTGTTGCTACCACAGCAAAATATTGCATTGCATGTTCTAGTTGTGAAGAGGCATAAAATGAAGTGGTAGATGTTAATCATAGTGGTTAATGCTGAACATACTGAGGCTCTGTTAATGAAGCAAGAACACATCAGAGAACTTTTGATGTTTCAGACTTGAGTCTTCAGAAATGGGTTCAGGACTAGAAGCTGATTGAATAAAAATTACTATTTATATAATGCCAACTAATGCACATAAAATAATTACCTTAACTTTGGAATTTCCAAATAAAAATCACTTTGCTTTTTTACTAATTTAGGATTTAATATAATCTATATTCCTGGCAAACGTGTACTGAAATGGAAGGGCCTTCAACTCCATATTAACGTTATCCTTGTTTAAATATAGCGTTGACATTCACTCAAAAACTAGCCAACCAGCATAAACAAGTTGGTACCAAGTTGGCAGCATTTTTGAGGGCTCAGGTAAACAATTTGGTTAGCCTTTTCTCAATTAATTCATTAATCCAGGCCTTTGGAACAAGTCTACAAGAAAGCTACAATAAAAGCAGATAGTGAAGTTGATTAAATTCCTACACAGAAAGGTCAGAACGACAGAGGTACTGATCTTCCTTTGAGTGTCCAGGTTCAGCCGTGTGCGTTTTCCATCTGGCCACAGTGAGGGTGAGTGGGAGATACCAAATGTAATAATGTCATTCACACTGAGAAAGACTTGCACAACTGTGAATCTGAACCTCACACATGCAAAGTCTCAGCCCAATGTGGTAATTAGTAAGCTCATGGATTTCTGTATTACTGAAATTAAACTAGATACAGTGATACCAACCAGCCCATGAAGTCACACCTGTGCCTTATCTATGAGCATTGTTCTTGGTTTGTTCGTTTGTTTGCTTGGTTTTTTTACTTTGTTTTTAAATTTGACCTTTTGGAGGATTATGAGGTGCCTGTAAGTAGAGGTGTGGCGAGTGAGCTGCCAGGAATAGGGCAGTGCAGTGAACCAAAAGGCTAGAAAAAGCATAACTGCAATTGGTGTTGGTATGTGTTATCTCACAGCTTCTCAAAGATTTTTCAGAATATATTGAACTTCTGAGTCATTTGGTATTAAGTTCCTCCAAAAGGCAACAGGTTCAGAAACTTGTATTCTAGTTAACAGGCCTACTCCGGGCAGTAAAAATTTATTAAATATTTAGCATGAAAACAGAAGTGTAGTTCAACACAGATGTTTGTACAGATTCTCTTCCACAGCTTGATTTCTCCTAAAACAAAGAAGATGTCAGTTTGCTCAGGGTTTTATATTCTCTAACATCAGACAGAACAGTTTTAATGCTTTTCTGCCACCTTTTTACTTACCTCTAGAGAAAGTTAATGACTGCTTGTCTGATGTGAGAAAATACCAATCTGAAAACTAACAGACAATTTCTTCTCTTCTGTCAAAGAAGGAAGTGGAAGATTATTCAAACCACCCCAGAATATGATGCCCTTTTCACTCAGAAGTAAATCTTTTGCAATACCTCAAAATATCTGTTCCATGTTAGTATGTTCTGGTTGCCAAGTACAAGTGCAAGTACAAGGTTGCCAAAATTCACGATGGCATATCACAGAATCACAGAATGATAGGCATTGGAAGGGACCTCTGGAGATCATCTAGTCCAACCCCCCTGCCAAAGCAGGTTCACCCGGAGCAGGCTGGACAGGAACACGTCCAGACGGGTTTTGAATACCTCCAGGGAAGGAGACTCCACAACCTGTCTGGCCAGCCTGTTCCAGTGCTCTGCCACCCTCGAAGTACAGAGGTTTTTCCTTATGTTCAAACAGAATTTCCTGTGTTCCAGTTTGTGCCCGTTGCCCCTTGTCCTGTCACTGGGCACCACTGAAAAGAGGCTGGTTCCATCCTCTTGACACTCACCCCTTAGATATTGATCAGCATTGATGACGTCCCCCCTCAGTCTTCTCTTCTCCAGACTAAAAGGACCCAAGTCCCTCAGCCTTTCCTTGTAAGAGAGACGCTCCAGGCCCCTAATCATCTTTGTGGTCCTCTGCTGTACCCTCTCCAGCAGTTCCCTGTCTTTCTTTAACTGGGGAGCCCAGAACTGGACACAGTACTCCTGGTGGGGCCTCACCAGGGCAGAGTAGAGGGGGAGGATAAACTCCCTCAACCTGCTGGCCACACTCTTCTCAATACTAATCTCTGATCTATTTTTTAGGCAACAAAGGTCTATATGAATCTCTTGATTCAACCTGTCTGATACTACCCTGATGATGGCTATGAAATACCTTGAGTCTGTGGGCATAATTAGCTCTGTAAGGTAAACCAGGCTCTACAGAACCTTCTGCTCAAGCTGTTTCGTAGCATGTTATGGGTTACCACTGCTGGTTTTTTGCCAAGGTAAACAGTGCGTGGCAAAATGAGCAATCTAAGTGCAGGAGGCAGTGGTGTTAATAATGTAGAAAAACTGGTTAGAACATCTCCACATGAATCTAGTACTGAGTTAGATGGGCTGTTTTAAACCTCTGCAGCTCAGGAAACCCTTGAGAAACTAACCGCAATAAAAAATGTCCTAAAACTATCCTAAGGGTTCATTGTTGTTATTTTTGGTTTGGTGTTTTTTCGGTTGGTTGGTGGTTTTTTTGAGGGGGGAGGGAAGGGGGCAGGGAAGAAGGGATTTCTAATTATAAGTCCCCATGAACAAAACAGTCATTTTTTAATTTCTGATGGATGCATCTTAACTGAGAGAACTGAGGGAGAAGCACACAATCCTTCTACAATGTAATTAATTTAGCAATAAACATACTGGCTGCATTATTCAGACTATGCAAGCCTTCCTAATCTTAGGAGAAGAGAAATGACCCAGCAGCAGCCTGGAGAGTAGCTCTGTCAGACTTCACATAAGGCATGTGAGTTAGCTTCCCGTATTACTACCAGCGGTCAGGTTCCATCATCCACTAAGGAGCTCACTGGAAACCAGCAGGCGTCACTAAGGGAAAAAGGAAGAGCAAGCGTCATCCTGGAAGGATGTGAGACAAAAGTCGATGGAATAAGGCCGATACTCAAGATACAAAAAAGCTATTGAATACAAACTTTCAAATAAGGATATAACCTACTAGAGACCATGCTTGAGCCAAAAGACACTGTCCTCATTTGCAGGCCTGTGTCTGGCACCTCCCACATCGCCAGGTCCAACTCTTTTGGCATATGTGTCATTGCCACGTTTGTAACGATATTAACCCAACATGTCACGCTGCTGAGTAAAAAGTCAAAAAAAAAAAAAAATGGTTGAGAAAGGAGAAAGAAAATATGGTGAAAGGGTTTGAACTTCAAAAAAGCTGGAAGGAGTTACATGAGGAAGTGAATCTGATTTAACAGTTTGATTCCAAGTACTGCAGTAGGACTACATTCTTCTTTAACACCTTGCTTACTGGTACGGGTGATAATTATTTATTACACAATGCACACCCTAAATGCATGATGGGTTGCAAGAGAAGAGCAGGAAATGTGTGGATAAAATAACAGTTGTTAGCAGCCCTGACCCTAGGAACAGCCTTTTATCCTTTCATATTTGGTGTCTTCTTGCAATTAGATAGCAGATATTAGAGTAGGGCTTGGTTTATTAGAATAGGATATGATTTATGAAGAACTAAGCAGAAAAAAAATGCCTTTTGCTTGTTTTTTTTAAATATCGCTTCTAATAAGAATTTGCCTGTCTATGGGGGAAGAGCTAGCTTTGGAGGAAACGCAGCTTGACTTTGCCCTTAATTGTTTAAATCCATACATGGTTAATAGAAAGCAGGTTTATGCTTTGTCTAGTTTATTAGAGTGTTTGTGTTTATGGAATCAGTATTGCTGTTGTCTATGTTGTACAATCATTGGAAGGAAATAGTTTTGAAGGAATTGCTTGAGGTAGGGTCACATTTTTTTCTTCCTCTTCTAACTGTAGAACTTTTTTCCCCTCCCCTCCCAAAGAAAAGAAATCAGAAAATGGTCTTGTATTACTTCTGGGATTCTTCTTTGTACATGTCCTTTGCATTCATAGCTTTGGTGTAACTCTGCAGATAGGTAGGGCAGCAGCAGGACAGGTTTACTGGCAAGGTCAAGTGACTGCAGCCTGCCCATAGCGAGGCAACTTTTGGGAGACTGATGTGGAGTAACCCGTCCGTCCACAGCATGGATGGGTCTGGCACAGGCTGCTTGCAGGAGTAGTGGGATTGTGTGCACAGCAGTTGGAATGTAGCCCAAAACCCAAGAGTGGATATTATGGCTAACACTTTCCCTCATTGTTGTGCAAATATTTCCTGTGTTAAGAAAACATGAGATTGCAGCCAAACAGCGTGATGGAGAAGGGTATATTTGCAGTGGCAGGCACGAGCGAAAATTAGGGCTGTGTTTTCAATAGCCAGCAGAAATAAAACTGATAAATGAACTTGAGTTGAAACAACTCTGCAGTGCCAAGGTCAGTGAAGAAGGAGGAGGAGGAGCTGCTCCGGGTGTTGGAGAAGGTCCTCCTCGAGGAACCCCATGGAGGTCCACGGTGGAGTGGATATCCACATGCAGCCCATGGAGGACCCCACGCTGGAGCAGGTGGATGACTGAAGGACTGCAGCCCATGGAAGGAACCCATGCTGGAACGGTTCGTGAAGAACTGCAGCCCATGGGAAGCACTCATATTGGAGAAGCTAGTGCAGAACTGTTTCCCGTGGGAGGAACCCCACGCTGGAGCAGGGGAAGAGTGTGAGGAGTCCTTCTTCTTCTGAGGAAGAGTTGGCAGAAACAACATGTGATGAACTGTCCACAACCCCAATTCCCCATCTCCCTGCGCCGCTCGGGGGAGTAGGGGGAAAGCGGGGAGGGGGGAGGTGGTAGAGAAACCTGGGATTTGAGTTGCACATTATGAGAATTACAGTAGCAGGAACCCCTTGTTGCTAACCGGACTAGGAGCAAGAGGAGGAGTTCATTGCAGTGTTAAACCCTATAACCTGGCCCAAAGGGACCAGGGGTGGAGACTGTAATTGACATACCTTTAAATTGTTGTAACCCACTATTTGAGTTGCATGCTATAGGAATTACTATAGTGGGAAACACCTGAACCAATGGAGGACAGGTCTTACAAGCAGCAGTGCCAGTGCAGCAGTGACCCGACATGAGCTGGCTTTGGTGCCCAGTAACTCCACACAACACACCACCTCTCCTGTCCTGACTGATCATTAGCATGCGGGGAAAAAAATGGCAGCCATTTCCTTTATTACCTCCTCCCTGCAATGTCAGTCACTAGGAAAATAATTTTCATCTTCTACTCTTTCTGATGCTATTGCATAGGTGAAAAAAGCTTTTTCCCTTGTAACTTAACAAAGCCTCTTCAGTTTTCCATAAAGAGAGTAGAGGTGAGGGCCTATGCAGCGTATTCCCGGACATAAAAAAGCAAACCTGCCACTGGAGCAATATATCTCTTGTGGTTTTGAGAGGGTACTGTTCTTCCCAGCACTTCTAAATACGACTTCCATGTATGAGTCCAGTGGTCACTGGTTCAACTTTTTATTCTTTATGTCATTGTGAAACCAGTTCTTGCAGTAAAGACAGACAGTTTTGACAAAATGACTTAGTTTCTTTTGCGAAGTGTTTCCAAACTTGTGAAGTCTCATAAGCATCCAATATCTGCTCCTTTTATCTCTGTACTCATTCCCACTTAAGCTGATGCCCTTCTAACAGGCTCTTCCTGCTGAACTATTGCCCTTTTCTGAAAGCCTTTAGCACCTTTGCCTTCTGTTTCTCACCATGAAAAGCGGGAATTAAGAGCCAGGTAGTACTTAAATTCTAGGTCAGAAAATACTTTGGTATCTAATTTTTTTTGCTTTCCAACTCATCAGAAACAGCAAATATTCAGATTCACCAAAATCTGAGATGAAGTTACTTCCGGTTTTACTACATTTAATGAGCTGAAAAAATCCATTGCTCATCCCATTGTTTGGGGCTTTGTTAATAGATCTCAGCTCAGTATTTCCTGTAACACATTTCTGCCAGCATGCCATTTCTGCAGGAATACTGATCAGAAATAGCTTGACAGTAACCTCCAATTGGCCTAATAGCTATTCATCTGCAAGGCATTGCACAACTCATGGCAACACAGTAAACATCTCCTAACCTACTTCACTGAGATCCTCAGTCTTGTTCTTCTACATTTCATTGTGGGATTCCTGGTAGCAATCCGTGTTGCTTGTTGAGAAATGCAAGGGATTTTGGAACACAGGCTCTCAAACATAAGAGAATTTTATTTAGTTATCTTTAAGGGTGGAAGCTGCCTGAGGCGCCTTGACTTTTACTACTTTTCTTGTGCTATCAAAGCCTCTGTGTGTAGGATTCTCCTGAAGATTGTGCCAATCCATTACATAGCCACACACCAGGCTGTGTTGTATCTTTCATTTTGTAGCAGATTAGAAATCTAAATCAAACCTTTTAATTGCTTTTGTAATATGTGATAGACTGGTCACAAACATTTCAATCTGGGTCAGCTGTGGCTGAGCTGGGAAAAATATGTGGGATATTCACCTGACATTCAGAGGGCCATTGTTATGATTCAGCCTAATTAGGACTAGTTAGATAACAGTTATTTAATCTGAGACACCTACTAAACTATTTTTGGAAAATGGACAAATAGGGAGGGTTGTAAAATGCATTTAAAAGCTCTTTGAAAAAAAAAAAAAAACAAAACCCTTGGGTTTTTCAGCAGTTTTAAAATTTAGAGAATTTTAACTGTTAACCATGAGGTATGTCCACATGGGGCAATACAATGCTGTGCAGAGACAAGGGAAAGCAGTTAAGCCAGTTGAAAGCAGTGTTGTGCATTTTTCAAGCAGCCAGCTGAGGCTTTGATGGGAAGAGAAATAGTGATTCAAAAGCCAAGGGAATTTTTGAACACATGGATATATTGATGTAACCTTTCAAAAAGCATTAAGCTCTACACCTTTATGTCATATTTCTGCAATATCTGAGTTGCACCAGTAAGCAGTCAAACAAGTTTTGTCTCTCACACATCATTTAGTAACATACAAATGGTAGTTGCTAGAATTTTCTGTAATTACCAGAAGCTGTTCAGTAGATAATATCAGCTATGTCTTACTATGCAAACATTGATAGTACCTGGTCCTTCACTGTAATCTAACGCAGTCTTCATACCCGTCACATTAATCTGCAGTAACTTCTTCTAGAAGAAAGTGGTCTTTTCAAATAGAACAAAACTTCAGAATGTTAAAAAAAAAATAAAATTAAAGTTTAGCTCCTGTGGTTTGCTATTCCAGACTACCAGACTAAAGTACAGAAAAAATACTTTCAAAGCAGGTGTGTTTATTAGACATTCTTGCAAGAGAATATGTATTTTGTATATGTCTTTCTACTCTGATTTCATCACCTGGTTTCAACCCACTAAAAGTAAGGTGTGCCAGAGTGTCCTTGGACTGAACTCCTGAATCAATGAGAGTTTTGTCATGCTGGGCATAGAAACTTACAAGGAGCTGGTTAAAATGCTACTAGTTTTACTACATGGCACCCTTTTACTGAGTCACATCCTGAATATTTCACTGAGCCTGGTGTAACCAGAATTTCCAGCTTGGCTGGGAGAGCCCTAGCCCTAGAATATCCCAGTATCCAGCAGATATTTTTTTGCTATTTTTCTATCTTACATGAAGGAAAAAGGCTATTCCTGCTCTCACCTTAAGCCATGCCTAGGAATGTAACCTTTTGCAGCAGAAGACAGGGACTCTGGCACAGGGCTGTGATGTGATACAAGCAATACGTTCTATTATGAAACAAGACGACCAGAGTATGTTCTGCACTGCATTAAACATTGGTTAGTATGATGAGTCCACAACGCTTTTATTCAATCAGGTAAGCTGACACAGGCCCTACACAGATAACAGAACACATCCTCTGTTTTCATTATTCTGGTTTCTATGGCTGTATATATATACTAGAAAAATATTTAAACAATAATAGCTGTAGGATAAAGTAGCATAACCAGGGAACAGAAGTTCCTTCCTAGCTGCCTGAAACAGCACCTGAGCTTTCTCATTGAATGTTTGAACTGCCAAATTGCTCTTCTCTTGGCTGACAATGCTGGCAGACATGCTCATCACTAAAATTTGATTACACTTTTGAAAGAAACATGTTTAACTCTACTGAATTTTAGAACCAGTAACTACATTCTACTTGTTCAAGATCCCCCTCTCCAATATGAATTAGGTACAATAAATAACAAAAAAACCCCATGTCTAGTATCAAGGACGGCTTAAGTTTTAGCTGGATCACAGCAACCCATCATGATGACTGCTAAAAATTAACATTACAACTATTTGACTGACGAGATAGAAGTCATCGGGTAGATTTCTGTGAAGTTACCTAACGACATAGTCCTTAATCAAATACTTCCTTGACTTACTATTTGTCAAGGCCTTCTCTGTTACTGAGAAGACTGTAAACCTTACACCCAAATGTACAGACGCTAAGAAGACATTGTACGCCATCTTGTGGCTATCACAAGAACATCGACACTTATTCTGAAAAGACAAGAGTCATAAAAAAAAGGAAGAACACAAATATATACCTCCTTAAATACGAATTATAACCTGATGCATAATTCATTACTATCAGGAAGAAACATATTCTGGAAAATATAGAGGTTTTTGTTTCTTGCTCTTCAGCTGAAATAAACTAACAATTCTAATGGCCATGGGGTCACACTGTCAACTGCTAATGGTCTGTCGTTAGTTAAGCAACTATGTAATACCTTGGGGATTTGGAGTTAATATCCAAGACACTTCCAGTATCACTGAAAACACTTTTTGTAACGTTATTCTCTATATGCGCAGAGGCAGCAGAACAGAATATATGCAGTAGTAGCATACTTAGGACAACTTCCTCTTCCACTTTTCCTTCTTACATATATACTACCACTACTATGTTGCTCAGCTACCTATACAATGATTCTGTAAGTCAGTCAAAGCTACTTGAACTAAAGTAATGAATTCAAACATTAGCATGAAAAGGATGGTGGGGAATTGGGATAATAGAAAAAAAATAAGAGGGAAAGTTTGGGGGAGAATCACTTTAAAAAATAATTTTGGCCTTCTTATATAAACTAGTTTGTGTTCACAGTTTTGATGAACTGCTAGCATTCATAGAATCATAGAATCATAGAATCGTTGAGGTTGGAAGAGACCCTTGGGATCATCGAGTCCAACCATTTACCTACTCTACAAAGTCCTCCCTTACACCATATCCCTCAGTACCGCATCTAAACGTCCCTTAAACACA